>JADRCC010569553.1:0-13951 GCA_019843855.1 Hylomyscus alleni | reverse complement strand
TGTGTTCCATTTATTTACTTTCCATGTGATTAGTGATTTGTAGAGACTTGTTCCCATTTTCATGTTGATTTCTTTCTGGTGATTTTACATTCATACTCTCCTTTGTTTCTTTATTCCTCTGTTTATCGTTATGATTTGGTGGTTTTCCATGTTAGTAGGGATTGGTCCTCTTCTCTTTTGTGGACCTAAATTTTGAGTGGACCCTGTAGTTTTGCACATCATTATGCTGCCAAGTATCCTCCCTATTCTGGAGAGTCCTTCAGTCACCCTGGTGATACTCAGTTTACTCGTCTTGTCTACAGGACAGCTTTGCTGGCTCCCATGCTCTTGGCTGACACTTGGGTTTCTGTGCTGGGTTGAATACGGCTTCTGCTGAGAAATATTCCGATAGGATAATGGACGGTTCCCTAGATGCAACGTGGCACATTTCCTGTTTTCAGAATTCTCTTTATCTTGGACTTTTGGCATTTAACTGCAATATGGCATAGGGATTATCTTTTGATAATCAAGTCCATCTGAGGCCCATTGAGCCTCCCAGCTCTGGTTATCCACATTGCTCCTAAAATTAAGTACATTTGGAAAGCTGTTGTTTTGCTGAAATTATTTTCTATGCCTTTTCCCTTTCTTCCTTCTTCAGGAATACCTATAATTTGAAAATGTGTTCGCTTCATAATGGCACAACTGTCTTGGGATATTGTACTTCATTCTTTTTATTTAGACAAAGAGTTATCTCAAAAGGCATTCCTTTGAGTGCAGAAATTCTTTCTTCTGCTTGGTCAAGTCTGTTGCTCAAAATTTCTACTGAATTTTTCACTTTATTTATTGCATTTTTCAGGTAAAGGTTCTTCTTTGACTCTTTTAGTGGCTTCTAACTCTTTGCCAGATTTCTCATTCAGACCATGAATGGTTTCTAACTTAATTGAATTGCCCTTTTGCATTCTCTAGTATCATATGAGGCCTCCTTAAAGTCACTGTCGGGGTCCTTTTGCAGGCAGTCTACCAGTTTCCTTTACTTTGAAGTCTGTTGGTAGAGATAATGTGCGCTTTTGCAATCATGTCACCTTAAGTGGTCAGACTTCTTGTGTCCCTCTATCGACACATGCACATCTCATGGACCTGTTGTCACTACAAAGTCTATACAGTGATTTTTCTCCCAAAGTCTTGCATGCTGCTTAGTATGTTAGTGTGCTACCCAGGCTCTGGCTCCATATTGATGCAGAAATATCATCTTCACATAGCTTCCGGCTTGGTTTTCTGCAGAGAAAGAATAGTTCTTGTACAGCTCCTCTAGAGAGTTCAGGCAATATAACACACTCACACAGTAGTGAGAGGGCCCTGCCAGGCTCCGTGGGCTGTGCATGAGTGGGCTCACTCCACCTCTAGCATAGTGGTACCCATCAGCCTCTGTCGGACTTGCAGGGATAAAGTCATTCCAGCAGTCTAGGACCCAATAAGGATGTAAAGCACACAGCACCAGCAGGGCACAAGTGGGCTTGTCTTGAAACAGTGCCCCTTAGCACCAGCATTTTTCTTATCAAAGAGTGTCTTCCTGAGTTAAGACTGGCTCCAACTGACCAACTTAATGGAGTAGCTGATGTAAAGCCTTCATTCCTTTATGAAACCAAACCTCTGCCCCAGCTTTCCCACTGCTTCATTAGGTGTTCCAATGTTCTTCCCCAATGTTCTCAGTGAACAGTGGCTGTTTATTTGATTCTGGGTCTTCCTTGCAGGGAGGAGGTGGCTCTAGCCTACCATTTTGCAGGTTCCGAGTTCTTCGTTATGTCTTCTGTCTATCTTTGGTTGATTTGGGGGACCTACTGCAAGATAAGGATGCAGTTTCATCCTCTTTGCAGTGGACAGCTATCTTAACGAGCACCACTGGAAAGACTTTCTTTCCCACATATTTTTGCTACACTCATTCAACATTAGTTTAATATGCATGTGTAGGCTTATTTTTGAACATTGTTTGTTCCTTTATTCAATGTTCTATGCCACTGCCAGCCTGCTTTTATTACTATTACTTTGGAATAGTTTAAAATCAGAAAGCATGTTATCTTCAGTTTTGTTCTTCTTTCTCATGATAGCTTTTTTTGTGTAGGGTCCAGTGTGGTATCATACAAATTTTAGAATTTTTTTATTTCTGATAATAAATGACCCTCAAATTTTGTCTGCACTAATTTTGTAAATATATTTGTGGTGTATAGGTAAAACAGTAGTAATTCCTCTAATCCACGGATAAGAGCCATTCTCCCATTACTTTTGCCCTTATCAATTTCTTTAACTGATGTTTTATAATTTTCTGTGCATACGTATTTCACCTCCTTGGTTAAATGCATTCTTCCTTTTTTGATACTATTGTAATTGGGATTTTTAATTCTCTTTTCAGATATGTAATTATAAGCATTAAGGGAACATGACTAATCTTTGTATGTTGATCCTATATTAACTTTACTGACTTCATTTGTTAGGTTAAGTGTTTTGTGGAAATTTTAGGATTCTCTACATGCAGGATTGTATCATTTGTAAAGAGAGGTAAGTTCATTTCTTCCATATTAATTCTGGTATCTTTTGTTTCATGTTCTATATTATTTATCTCCCTAGGACTTCTAATACTTTGAATAGAAGTAATGAGAGTGGACTGCTTTGCCTTGTACAGATTTTAGAGAGCAAGCTTTGGGGGTTTATGGTTTCTGACCACTATATATATTATCTTTGGGATTTCCATAAATATCCATATTGCATTCAGTTAAGTTCCTTTTATTTTGTTAAGGCTTTTTATTATAGTCTTCCTGTTTCATTTCTGTTGCTGTGATAAAATACCCTGACAAAAGCAAGTTGGATAAGAAAGGGTTTATTTCAGCTTATAATTTCAAGTCATGCTGTCACTAAGGGGGAGTCAATGGCAGCAGGAGCTTGAAGCAACTGGCACATCAAAAAAAGAGGACTAAATACTGCCTACTTGTTTGCTGCTTGCTGCTTGCTGCCTGCTTGCTTGCTGCCTGCTTGCTGCTTGCTTGCTTGCTGACTGCTTGCTTGCTGCTTGCTGCCTGCTTGCTTGCTGCTTGATTGTACTCAGCTCTCTTTCTTCACTTTAATATCCTACAGAACTCCTGTGTAGATAATGGTGTTGTCCACAGTAGGCTGAGTCTTCCCACATCACAATTAAGACAATCCCCTAACAGACTAACCCACAGATCAACTAAATATAGACAATTCCTTTTCCAGTCTACCCAGGATAGGGTCAAGTTGAAAATTAAAACTATTACATATAGGTAAATTCCTAGAAGCATACATTTTTTTCCAGGACTAAGTAGGAAGTCTGAATAGATGAATAATAACTTTAATTAAGCAGCCAAATGTCTCCCTACAATGAAAGCTCAGGATCAGGCAGCTTTGTGGGTAAATTTTACCAAACATTTCAAAGAATGAATACCAATATTTCTTACACTCTTCCTAATACAGACTTAAGTAGAAATTTCTGGTTTCTTTCGAGATTCAGTCGTGTTGTGTAATATTTTTTTGAAAACTGTCTTAGGAGAGAATGTTTTGCTGAAGCACACACGTGAGAGGATGCTTTACTGAGAACAAACTGTGGTGTTTTCCTGGAAGCTGTCTTATGAAAGGCCATGTGATGTTTTTCTAGGGTGGATGCTTGAGAGGGTAGAAGGTATTTAGAAATAAAACGCTCGTGAGAGGACACTCTTGCATTGGTTCCCCTTGCAATGCTTTGCTGGCCTTCACTGATCTCCACTTGTTGTGACTTTGTAGAGAGAAAAATGCCAAAGAGCTTCTGATGTTATTGCAGAGACTTCTTGAGGATTCTGCAGACTCAGACTGATTAGGCAGAGCCTGATGGTTTCTTTTGGAACAAGCTGCTGGCACTGCTTTGTGCTTGGTATTTGGGGCTGGACTGATGATATCCCGATAATAAAGATTGAAATCCCCCCCCATCTCATTTCCTATTCACCTTTCTTTCACCCTACCTCTGAAAGGTGGGCTAGAAGGAAGGTTGAAGTGTTTAAGAACCCTTATTAAAATAGGTTTTGAAAAATCTAAGCCTACAGGGACTAGTTTCAAATTCCATTTTGTGGAGCCATAATCTCTGTGATAGCGAAACCAAAGACACCACAGAAAACTATCCATTTTTATCTCTGATAAACACAAATACAAAAATATCCCCCCAAAGATACCAGCAAACCCAATTCAACTGCACACATCAAAGGCCATGCACTGTATCCAAGGGGACTACATCCAAGGTAGGCTCAATGTTCACACATTAATGTGACCTGTCACGTTAGCAGAATGAAACAGAAAAAACACATGACAACTTGATTCTCTCAATACGTGAAGAACAAGAATTCAACAAAATCTGTCCAAATAAGCTTGTCAAAGGCAATTATGGCTAAAAATATAAAATATTCATTGTTCAAGCTAGGCATGCTTTTCCTTCAGCCAAGTGCTAGAATAGAGAGCAGAGATGAGCCGAATTAAATGAAGATGGCACAAAGACAGTCTCGTTGAACACTCTTCATTTCGTTTTGAAAATGTTTTCCAAGAAACAAATGTGCACATTTATTCGCACTCCACTTCAGGCACACACAGACATTTCAGCCTCTTGCTGGCTTCTTTAAACTGCAATAGAGATCACTTGACATCTGCAAGTAAGGGACAACATGACATTTGCTTCCAGGCTAAAGGTTAAATGCATTTGTCGTTAAAGTGCTCTATAAACCCACAAAACAGTCATTTGGATGGGGCATCAAATATTTAATGTGGTCAGAGGCACAAACAAGAGAGCAGATGTTCACATCTGGCGAAGACAGGACCAAAAGAGTTTTTTTTTCCTGAACTCCACTCCTCCTTTGCATAATCACTTTCCAATTTTTTTTTTAATATCTGGGAGAAGATACAGACTAAGCATCAGTATGTGCATCTAAGGGAAGGGCATAAAGTAAATGCTCCTTCTCTTTTATTTGCTTCTGGCTCATTCTAAACTCCTTAAAAGGTCCCAAATAGTAATTGCATGGTAGTTTTAAATTTTTTAAAGATGTATTTATTTTACATGTATGAATGATTTGCCTGCATGCATGTATGTATACCATGGGCATGTCCGGTGCCCACAAAGAGGTCATAAGAGAGCATCAAATCCCCTAGTCCTGGACTTAAAGTGGTTGTGAGTCATAATATAGGTATTACATCTTATTGAATCACTGGTTCAAAGGGTCCCATAGAAAGACCAAATATTACAGGCTATTACCAAAGCTATTGGTTTATCTCTCTTACCTGATGGTAAGGCTCAATTAATGAAGACAACACATATGTCATCGAACATATGTCAAGTCCAGCAGGTGCCCAACTGGAAGTTCCACTCCTACTGACTAGTATTCATAGTGAGAAAAAGTATTCTTCAAACTGCCAGAGGATAAAGGTAATGACACAGCTATAAACTCAGCCTGAAATATACACTGGTACAATAGTAAGACAAATGTTTAGGAGTAACCTACCACATTTTTATTGGATTTAAGGCCGGCTCCATGAGATAATGCTCTGACACTGATAAAATGGCCAAAAACCCAAGGCTAGATAGGTTATGGGCTTAGGGAAAAACCTAATCCTGTTCTACAAAAGTCATTTTTAATGACTCCATCAACATTCTGCTATGTCCATAAGTCAGTGTCTTGCTCAACCCTCACCAGAGAACCTTCTTACAGTCAATGAGAACTAACACAGACACCCACAACTGGACAATGTAAAGAGTACTAGAAACGTTGAACCACTCAGTTCTTAATGTCTTCATCTAAATTCCTTCAACTGAAAACCCCTGTAGACTTAGTCACCTGGTGGAGAGCAGATCTCCTGACCCTGTTCTGACTCAAAGATAGGAAAAGCAAGATCCTGTGTCAAACACACACATTCAATCCGGATCTGAGAATGAGCATGCACTTGGGGTCATCCTTGTGTGTTCAGAGGATGGCATAGGAAAGGCCATGTGTCTACTTGGTGGTTGACATCTAGGACCTCAGTCAGGGTCATCCCCAACCAACTTGGCAAATGCTGTCTGAATAATGCCAGGGTCACAGAAGAAAGGAAGGCATCGATCTATTTCCTTTTAGTCCATTTCTGTGCTGTGTGTAACCCTCCATCCTAACCTTCCTATTAATTTTGGACCCTCAAACAAGTCAACATAAGAAATATGTCTCCCTTCCTCTCCTCGTTGCATGCTGTTCTATGGAGCTCACTGACAGCTGGAAGGCTGAAGCCCTGTCCTAACTCAAGCTGAATGATTACAGCCTACTGAAAAGGGCAACTTGGTGTTCAAAACCCTTTGTTGTTCCTAATCCACAGTAGACTCTCTGACACCAAACAGCTGCTGTTTTGCTCTTCATGGGTCTCTCAGGCCCCACAAATTGAAGGAGCCCTTATTTCTACACTGACATGACAGCACCAGGCAGTGCTATCAGAATATTTAGATATGTACCCAGTCCCTCTGGCCCCAGGGAAGAGAATCCTCCATAGTCCTCAACAGATGTCACTTGGCCCCCAGGAGGCTGGCTTTTCTCTCTTCTAAAAGTAAGCTGAGTCTTAACCATTTCCATTGCCAGACCTCAGTGCCTGCTGTGTAGGAACAAGACCTTAATCTACATCAGGAATGTGGAAACTGGCCTATCCCAGCCCATCTCCTGTTTTCATAAATAAAGAACCAAAAGAAATAGTCAGAGGATATTGAATGGAAGAGACTTTATCCTGGCAAAGGACAATCCATCAACTGGCTACACCCCGAGCCAGTACAGGTCCCCAGTGATGAGCAATGTAAACAGAGAGGGTACAAGAAAAGTAGCCAACCACCCAATTGGCTACAGGTTAGCATCTGCCTATTCTGCCTGTGGTATGATGAGGTGGCCACCTGTGATTGGCTGAAACAGATCCCTATCCTATAGTCCTCTGTTAGGTGGCAGCTGTTTCCATTCTAGGCCTCCATTAGAAATCCAGGTGAGAAGCAGCCTCTGGACAAATAGAAGTCACAGGGATCTTACTGAAAACTGGCCCCCTCATTTGTAGGTTATCCATAGCTGTCCTTCTGCCCCAGTAGCAGAAGTGATCAGTCACAAAGATGTTCATTCTCTGGCCTTCTATAGGGGAAAAAAAAAAAAAAAGCTGTCCCTCTGGCTCTTGGCATTTTTCCAACCCAGCAGTCCTACAACCTCAAGTATCTTTCTACTCCACAATCATGATGGTTAGTGTTAACTGTCCACTTGACACAATCTGGAATCACCCAGGCAGGAGGAACTGTTTACATTGAGTCGGCCTGTGGCCAGGTCTGCAAAGTATGCTCATGATTAAGTTAATTAGCGTTAGAAGACCCAACTCTAAAAGTAGGTGGCTCCATGCCCAGAGTTTGGGTCCTAGGTTACATTAAAAAAAAAAAAAAAAAAAAAAAAAAAAAAAAAAGACAGCTGAGCACAGACATCCTTTCTTCTCCTTTCTTGACTGGACATGATGTGACTTGCTGCTTCGAGTTCCTACCAACTTCACTTTCCTGAAACGATAGACTGGGGCCTGGAACTGTGAGCTAGAATAAGTTGCTTTGTCCAGATATTTTATCACAGCCTCATAAAAGAAACTAATAAACCAATCACCCACAGAAGTTACAGGGGCCATGACTTCCAACCTATGTTCCAATATACTGCTTTTGTTGTTCCAGGCCCTTGTCTTTCCTACAAGAATCTCATCACTAAAGTCAAGACAGAACGATGTAGTTCAAGACCAACCTGGGCTTCTCAGAGAGAAGGGATGGAGAGGGGAGGGCAGGAGGGGAGGAGAGAGAGTGAGGAAATTAATTCAAGATTCACAGAGCATAGCCTGATGCAGAGGAGCACAGGCAGGTGGGAAAAAAACAGACTTTCCAAAAAGAAAAGAAAAATAACAGCAGACATTGGGGATGTTAAAAACTCAACAGAAAGGATGGACGCTTTAAAAAGACAAGAACTGAGGCGAGTGGGTTTGTGTGAGACATGCAGTGAAAGTTCTAGGGCTTAGGACACAGAGGAAGGAGGCCTTTGTCACTAGTGTGGGATCAGCATCCTTTCTGGGAGTTGAGATTATAGGGAACAATTTGGAAAATATGTAGGGAAAACACTCTGCCACCCTCCCCTCCACTGCCTGCTGCCATCACACATATAGGATTGTCTCCTGGATGCTGAAGCTCCAGTGCTCATTCTGAGAGGCAGATGCCTTGTGATAGGAGTAAGAAGCAAAGATTCAGATATAACTAGGTCCTGAGAGCTCTTGGAGTGACCTGGGAGTGAGTGAGTTGTTGTTGGTCCTACAAAAGGGGCTGCTGACTCCCCCAACCCTCCTACTTGCTTTCTCTCCATATAACACAGTCAGCTAGGGATCTGCAGCAGGAAGGTCCTCACCAGATACAAACCCTCCAGCCTAGGCAACTAATCTTCAGAACTATGAACCAAGCAGACTTCTTTTGCTTACAATGTGCTTAGTGTGTGAGTATTCTATTAAAGCCATGGGGCACAGACTGAGACAGAGGGATCTAACTACAACACGGAGTAATTGCCAACTATTTTCCTGTGACTAAACCCACTGCCCTCAAAAGAAAAAGAGAAGAAAATGTACTCTGAATATGTTTAGGCTGGTTTTGTATGTTGCATTATAATTAAACCCAACACCACATTGGTGTATGTGTGTGCGTGTGCGTGTGCGTGCATGCGTGTGTGTGTGTGTGTGTGTGTGTGTGTGTGTGTGTGTGTGTATGTTTTGCTAGAAACTGACCCGGGCTTGTACACATTGAGCAACTACACTACCACCAAGTTCCACCACAGCCTTGCCTCAGTACCTCTGCCAATAATAAATGAATATGCACGAGGCCCTAGGTTCAATGCCCAGTACTACAATAAATAAATGTAATTAATTAATGGATTTTATAATCTAAACTATGAACTCTTTGGATGAGAACTGCAAATGTCCTTGATAATGTGTCATCTCCTTTAATCATATGTATTTCTTGGCCTAGTTGAGATAACTTTTTAATAAGTTGTATGTACAAAAGTAATCATTTTCTTATAAAGTTGGAATGAAAAGACAGTCAATGGGCATAAAACTTAACACAAGTATATTGAGCAAAATAAAGTGAAGACATACAAAGTTCTAAGATTTGTATTATTTTATTGGTCTGGGACTCACTGTCAACATTTATACACCCTGTCTTCTCTTTGGTAGGAAACTGAAGAAGTGCCAAAAGTGAAGAATGCGTGTATGAGCTCCACCTTGGGGCCCCTCAAATATGAGTGCAAAACCCAGTCTTCTAGCTAACTAGCAATACAGCTTTGATCAAGTGACTCAGTATTTCTTTAGCCTCAGTTTCTCCCACTGTAAGATGATCTAAGGCTCGAAGAAAGTCAGGGAATCTGATGCCCTCTTCTGGCCTCTTTGAATACCTACACAAATGTGGTACCAATAAACTCACAGAGTACTAATACAATCACATTATCTTTAATTTTTATAAATTTAAATACAATAATATAGTCTAACAATGGACAAAACAGTTGCATCTTATGGTTATTTCAACCATCAAGTGAGATAACCCAAAGCTCCCACTACCATAGGAGATAACCCAAAGCTCCCACTCACCCATTGTCGGTTCCTGTTCATCTCTTAGGACAGGTGGGAATTAACTGAGAATGTGGCAGACATTGAGTAAATGGTAGCTCTGACAAGGAACAGATGGTTATAAATACAAAGACATGAAATGGAGCCTACAAGCCTCGGTGGTGCACTGCCCCCTAGTCTGCCAAAATGGCAGAAACTCCCCTAAAATAATGACTGTAAGAACCCAAGAATAGCCAGAAGCCAAGAGCGATTACATCTGCCCTCAAGGACCCTGGAATTTAACCCCCCATGTGTCTCTGCATGTGCCCTAAAGAGTACACAGTGCCATGGAAACTCACATGGTCATGACACACTAATTGCCCACAGGAGGAACAGCCAGGTGGAGCTTCTGTTTGTGCAGCTTGCATTTGACAATTCCCTCAAAGTGAGGCCCAAGAAATTACAGATGAGTCTAGCATCCCTGCCTCCCCTCCTCCACTAAGCATAAACTTGCCATTTTCAGGAGAGATTCTCTCTACCATTCTGTCCGTTTGGGATGATCTGATGCTTTGCAATGTGTTATCCTTGAGCATGGTCACGGAATAAACAAAATGGGAAATGTCTTCAGGAGAGCAGGCTAATAAATCTTTCTAAACTTCATCAAGCTGACAGAGCAGATAGCAGGTGGTACTGTTATGGGGCCAACACTTGCCTTATCATGGTGGACTCCCATTTCTCAGGGTGACAGAACATGTCATCATAGCCACATCAACAAATATGCAGGAGCTTTGTCCACCAGCTTGCTGGGAGTCACAGGCACATCTCCGTAAAGAGTCTAAACTGTCATTCTCTGAGAAAACTGAAGAGGAGAAGCCAGGTTATCAGCATTTGTGACTAGTATTTAATGATGGGGCCAAGCATGGCTCTTAGAGACCCCACAGTGAATGTGTGCCCCTTGCTACAGCTCACCCCATTGACATTGGAATGTACATCAAGAGAGACCATAACCACAAAAAAGAGTTGGATTTCCATGAAAACAGGCTCTCCCGCTCTCCTGAGCTAATTCTATAGCAGCGATAATGTACCACCAGGCATAAAGAAAATTGGCCACTGCAAGGAATTTACTTTTCTTTGTCTCTTTATGGAAGTGAAAGATATTCACAACCGAAGAAGAAAAATGAGCGAAGAACAATCCGAGGCCCCTCTGAAATGCCTGCTGGAGCTATTTTTACCTTTTCTCATTCCACTGTAACAAAAGCTTCTAAACATGGACTTGGAAAAGCCACATTTTAATGCAAGCATCTGGAAAGTTCCCTGCAAGCAAGAGCCATACATTACACTTCTTTGTGTCTACCGCCAAGCAGAAAATGAAGCTAGGGAACAAGATCACGTGCAGGAAGGCATGACATGGTGACTGGCAAGATGACAGTGACAGTGGTCGAGACAAGACACTCCCACGAAAATCCTGTCTGCACAATTTGCCTCAGTGTTAGCTTAACATTTTACATGTATTTACTTTGGAGGGAGGGTGGTATGTCTGTCCTGGTTGGGTTTTATTGTTAACTTGACACAAACTAGAGGTATCTGGAAAGAGGGACCTCATGTGAGATGATGCTCCCACTAGACTGGCCTGTGGGCAATCCTATCATACATTTTCTTAATTGATGGTGTGGAAGGGCCCAGTTTACTGGGAAAAGTGCCACCCCGGGCAGATAGTTTTGGGTTTTATAAAAGACCAGGCTGTGCAAACCATGGCTAGCAAGCCAATAAGTAATAATCCCCTGTGACCTCTGCAACAGCCCCTGCCTGCAGGTTCCTGCCTGAGACCCTGCCCTGGCTTCCTTCGCTGATGGACCACCGTGACGTGGAAGTGTAAAGCGGAAATAAATCCTTTCCTGCCCAAGTTGCTTTTTTAAATCATGGTCTTTTATCACAGTAATAAAAACCCTAAGACAGAAATTGGTACAAGGCCCTGGGTTATTACTAGACAGACTTGACTGTGCGTTTTGGGTAGGATTTGGTGCATTTGGACTTTGGGTGCTCAAAGCTTAGTGGGCTGTTCTCGGAAGATAAGGATTTGAGAGCAATGCGGTAATGGAGGCTTGGTTTATGAAGTTTCAGGGTTAAGTTGTAGAGTTCCTTAAAGGATCTTTGGAGTCCCTTCTATATTTTGAATTCAGAATCTATGGTTCTGGTTAGCTGGGACTAAAGAACCAAATCAACTGTAATTAACAAAAGACCAGAACCACTAAAGTGAAATCTTTGCTTTGCTGAGACAATCAGTACTGGTCAGCAGGGACTGAAAACTCAGCTTCGATTAACACAAAACCAGAATCATTGCTCCCAAGCCCTCTGAGATGAGTTTCCTCAGGGGCACTATACAGAAGCTATGGTCCAGTGGAGGCTGAGGCTGCATCTCATGCTGGCAGCTAGACTTGGTAATTTATAAGTCACCCAAGTGGTATTGGTTTCGAATGCATGAAGGGGTTATAGAGAGCCCCTGATGCTTGGCACTCTGTGTCAGAGCTGGGGTCTCTGAAGAAAGGCTGGGAGAGGCCATTGATGACAGTGCAGCCTCAGGTACAGTAAAAGCCCCAGGACTGAGAGAAAAGTTGAGGCCTGATACAATGGGGCGGGGTTAGAGTCCGGAAGAGAGAACTAAGAGGAAGCCATTGATAAAGCTGGGTCCCAGATGACATGCACTGTTGAATTTTTATTTAGCTTTGATTTGATTGCGACTATGCCCTAATTCTTCCCTCTTGGAGTAAGAAAGTGTGCATCTTATTTTTTATTTTACAGTAGCCTACAGCTGAATTTTTTTTTGGAGTCTTTGATATCTTAGAGACATTTTGAACTTTGAGGCTTCACTGAGCAAGTTTTTAAGAGTCTAAACTTTTAAAAGCATTTTAATTTGTAAAGACTGTGGAAATGTTAGTCATGTATGCTTTAGATTATGATGTTAATATAATATCTTGGGAATAAACAAGAAAGGAAAGAGTATGGTTTAATAGTAACGTATTAGTATGTCAGGTTGACAAGGGGCCAATTGTCCTGGTTTGGTTTTGACTACTTGACACAACCTAGAGGTATCTGAGAAGAGGAACCTCAGCTGAGAAAATGCCTCCATCAGACTTTTCTTATCACCTGTATTTTCTTGATTAATGATTGATGTGGAAGGGTCTAACCCACTGGGGATGGCACCACCCCTGGGCAAGTAGTCATGGGGTAAATGCGAAAGTAAACTGAGCACACTAATAAGAAGGGTTCCCCCACGCTTTCTGCTTTATTTCCTGCCTCCAGGTTCCTACCTTGAGTTCTTGCCCTAACTTCCCTCAGTAATGGAGTGTGACTTGAGAGTCACATTCACAAGTTACAATCTGGCACTGAAGTCAGGGCAGTACCCTGGAGGGCTGAACAGAAGCCCAAGCCATGGAGAAACACTGCTTACTGCTTGGCTCCTCATACTGCCTCAATTCATTGTCTTATACACCCAGGACCACCTGCTCAGGGATGGTGCTACCCACAGTGGCCTTGGCTCTCCCACATCCACAATTAACTAATAAAATGTCACCAGAGATTTGCCCGCAGGCTAATCTCATGGAAGCATTTTCTCAATTGAGATTCACTCTTCACATATAGCTGCAACTTGGGTCAAGCTGACAAAAAAAAAAAAAAAAAAAAAAAAAAACCTAGCATGTGTATAGATCATACACCACAGAGATCAGAGAACAACTTGTAGTAGTTGATTATTTCCTCCCATTATACAAGTTCCAAGGATCAAACTCAAGCTGTCAGACTTAGCATCACGTTCCTTTACCTACTGAGCCATTCTGCCAGCTCCTGAGCCACTCATTAGAATAAGATTGAAAGAGTTGAACTGCCTGGAAAGCTAGTAAATAAAAAGAGTGGAGAATTATAGAATGCAAATTTAAGCAGACCCTAGGAAATACTCAAGAATCTGTTTTGTGCAAATTCTAAACTGTTCTACAATGGGCGATTTTCTTCTTTACCAATCTCATCAGCTTTTTATCATTATAACTAATAGCTCAAAAATATCAATTTAAGGCCAGGTGGTGGTGGCACACACCTTTAATCTCAACACTTGGGAGGCAGAGGCAGGTGGATTTCTGAGTTCAAGGCCAGCCTGGTCTACAGAGTGAGTTCCAGGACAGCCAGGGCTGTACAGAGAAACCCTGTCTCGAAACCCCCCACCAAAAAAAAAATCAATTTAAGGAAAGAGGGGCTTATCTGGGCTCCTGGTCCCAGAGGTGTCAGTCCAGGGTCAGTTCATGTTTCTGGGCCTGTGGTAAGACAGTGACAATGGGAATGTATGTCAGAGAAGGCTGCT
>JADRCC010569551.1:0-11926 GCA_019843855.1 Hylomyscus alleni | reverse complement strand
CCATGGTAAGGACAAGGCAGGCTTAGTTTTATTAAAAGAAACAAAGCTTTTTTTTCTTACAAGCATGGATTTAATTCATTTAGCATTAAAAGGGTAGAAGCCTTTTCTTTCTCTATGTAATAAAGATTGGAGCTCATTTTTCATCCAGAATGAGTTCTTTTTATCTAATTACTTTTTATTTTTTTATTACATATTTTCTTTATTTACATTTCAATGATGTCTCCTCTCCTGGTTCCCTCCACCGAAAAAAATATCAAAAACAAAAACAAAAAACTAACCCTATTTCCTCTCTCCTCCCCCTGCTCACCACCCCACCCTCTCCTGCTTCCTGGCCCTGGCATTCCCCTACACTGGGGCATAGAACCTTCACAGGACCAAGGGCCTTGACTCATTCACCTTGACTCTTTCTGCACCATTGCTTGGTCTTTTACACCATATGTATATATTAGTATAGATGTCCCCACACACCCCCATCCACCCTCCAACTATTCTTCATCCCACACCTTCTCCCCACGTACCCCCTCCAGGTGGATGCCCCCACTCCATCTGACCTCTAAACTTCCTGGTGCCTCCAGTCTCTTGAGGGTTAGAGGTGCATTGTCTCTGAATGAACACAGACCCAGAAGTCCTCTATGGTATGTGTGTTGGGGGCCTCATATCAGCTGGTATATGCTGTCTCCTTGGTGGTCCAGTGTGTAAGAGATCTCAGGGGCTAGATTAATTGAGACTGCTGCTCCTCCTAAAGGATCTCCCTTCTCCTTAGCTTCTTTCAGTCTCCCCTAATTCAACAACAGGGGTCACCTGTCCATTGGTTGGGTGCAAATATCTGCATCTGACTCTTTCAGCTGCTTTTTGGGACTTTCAGAGGGTAGTCATGATAGATCCCTTTTTGTGAGTGCTCTAAGATCAAGAATTGATAAATGGGACCTCATGAAACTGGAAAACTTCTGTAAGGCAAAGGACATAGTCAATAAGACACATAGGCAACCTACAGATTGGGGAAAAAATTCTTCATAGCATCCTTATTTGTGATAGCCAGAAGGTAGATGTCTTAAATAACCTAAAACTACAATTGTCTGCAAGAATATTATAATGTAAGAATATTATTGAGAACCATATCTGAGAAAATAAAAGAGCTGATAGAGATAAAAAGGGAAGAAAGAAAAAGAGAATAAGAAAAAAGAAAGAAAGAAAGAAAAGCAAATAAAACAGCTCTCCCCCTCACATCAGAATGTGCCAGCCTTGTCTGCCCCTGACTCATTTTAAATAGCAAATACAGACATTGCCTAGGCTCCTGAGCACAGGCTCCTGAGCACAGCTACCAGTTAATTGCTCTTAGATAGTAACTAGACTTTCTTGTACTCAGAGCACATTTCAAGAGATTGTAAAACAACCAAAGTCATAAAAAGGGATCTAACGACTTATTATAGGTGCTAAGACAGAAGATAAACTACTGACTGGGTTTATCTATACAAAATTTCACTAATAAATTAGTAATGGTTTTCAACCTTCAGTGAACCTGTATGTCCCGTGCCAACCCCGACAGGCGGGAAGGAGACACAGGACAAACAAGATTCCTTCTCAAGGTAGCTTTTACTCAGGATCCTTAATGCAGTTACAACTTAGCAGAAAATGGCGACGAACCCCACTGGGAGTGGCCGGTTATACCCTAGCCTGACTGACCTTGGAAGCCACGTGGCTCCTGCTCATACGCTGGGTCAGATAGGGCAAATAATCAGGCCATTGCTGGCACAGCCCCATGCCAAATAAGGAGTTGTAATATGCCAGCAAGGCTGAAGAGGTCAGCACCATCTTTAAGGTGGGCAGCAAGGCTCCCCACACCTGTAGAGCTGTGACAGGTGATGAATGTTTAGCTAGATAATTACTCCTAATTGATATGCATGTAAACATTCCCTGTTGTAAACTTCTATTTTAATTTATGATTTCGTTTTGTATGTGAACTTTTTTTGTGGTGATTTTGCTGTATCTTATTGTTTCTTTTTTTTTTTTTATTCTCAAAGATGTTTAAGTGCTGACGACAAAGAGAATAGTTGGAACTGAGGTGAGAATAACTGAGGTGAGAAGAACTGAGCTGTGAGAGGGAACTGATCTGAGAAGTTTTTAGACAGAGCACTTTTTAGACAGAACTGAACTCAAGAGGAACTTAGACGTATAGGCATAGCATTCTGAGAAAAGGCACTGAGAATTAGAGCATTGTGACACCAGAGCAGGAGGGCAGAGCAATATTAGCTGTAGAAGGCAGAGTGGAATAACTTAGAAACTATAGGTAACATAAAAAAAACCTAAGATAGCAATGTGTAGCATGCAGAGGGAAAGAGGAAAAATGAAGAAGCTGCAGAGAGCAGAAGAAGCAGGCAGACTTCTTTTTACCATGGGACAGAACAGGTCCTCTCTTAATGACAAGGCAGGTTTAGTCTTATTAAAAGGAACAAAGTATTTTTTCTTATAAATGTGTAATTCAGAATGAGTGAGGTCTTTTGCTCCATATGCAGATGTAAGTATGAATGTATGTCTAAGTATGTAATTGTGAGAATGTATGCATATCTGTGTGTATATAAGTATGAAACTGTGAGGATGTTTGCAAGATGAGCCCAACTGGTTTGAGTGAAAATGTATAAATGAGCTTACATGAATCTGTACATGAATTTATCTGAGATTATGCATATTTGCTTATGTAAAAGTATTACCTTCTGCTAGGGTTATTTTCTTCTCCTGGTTCAATAGAAGTTTATTGTTCCAAACTTCCCCCTAGCCAGACAAGCAAAAGGCATCTGAACAAAAGGGAAAAGGCTCTAGTCATTAATCCTTTACTTAATCTCCTGCTGTTTTAGGATGAAGTGTTAAGTGTCTGAGATTGCAGACTCTGGCCTCAAAGGATCACAGAATACAGGTCAGCTACCATAGCATAGTAACTTACATTTAGATAAGTAAACTTTTTATTATATAGCAACCCTAAATATCTAGTAAGACAAAGTCTTACTCCCGAATTCATAAGACAAAGTCTTACCCTTCACTGATGCTCTTCTCCCTCGGCTGCTTCAAGAAGAACTGACAAGAAAGAATAACCCCATGCCCATGGATTTGGCCGCCAGCAGGTGTATTACATTGATGGATTTTTCTAGGTTGAACCATCCCAATATCCCTGAAATGAAGCCTACTTGATCATGGTGGATGATGTTTTTGATGTGTTTCTGGATTTGGTTTGCAAGTATTTTTGCATCAATGTTCATAAGAGAAATTGGTCTGAAATTTTCATTCTTTTTAAGGGTTTTGTATGGTTAAGGTATCAGGGTGACTGTGGCTTTGAAGAATGAGTTTTGGTAGTGGTATTTCTGTTTCTATTTTGTGGAATAGTTTGAGGTATATTGGTTTATCTCTCTTGAAAGTCTGGTAGAATTCCCCAGTAAAACTATCTGCCCTAGTCTAGTTTTGGTTGGGAGACTTTTAATGACGGCTTCTATTTCCTTACAGTTATAAGGCTGCTTGCTAAGTGGTATCTGCAAATACATTCCATTGATATTTTCCAATTATGTGTAGTAAAGGCTTTTGAAGTAAGACCTAATGATTCTTTGAATTTGCTCAGTTTCTCATATTCTGTCTCCCTTTTCATTTCTGTGTTTGTTTGGATACTGTCTCTCTGTCTTATGGTGACTTTGGCTAATGGTTTGTGTAGCTTTCTAATTTCTTTATGAAGGCATTAATGCTATGAACTTTCCTCTTTTGCACTGCTTTCATTGCACCGAATGAATTTGGGTATGTTCTGCCTTAATTTTCAGTGAATTCTAGAAAGTATTTACTTTCCTTCTTTATTTCTTCTCAGACCTAGAAATCATTGAGTATATATCTGTTCATTTTACATGAGTGAGAAGGCTTTCTGGTGTTTCTGTTCTTCAAGTCCAGGTATAATCCACGGTGGTCTTATAAGATACAAGGGCTTATTTCAGTTTTCTTATATCTGCCAAGGCTTGCTTTGTGATGAACTATATTGGCAATTTTGGAGACGGATCTATGAAGTACTGAGAAGAAAGTATACTCTTTTGTATTTGAGTGAAATAGTCTTTAGATGTCTGTTAGATCGATTCGATTTATTCTGTAGGTAAATTTCATTATTTCTCCGTTTAGTTTTTGTCTAGATGACGTGTGAGTTAGTGACAGTGGGCAATACAGTCTTTGACTATTCTGTGGCTTGCTAATTGCCATTTAAGCTTTAGCAATTTTTTTTTTTTTTAACAAATATAGGTACCCTTGTGTTTGGGCATAGTTCATCAGAACTGATGTATCATCTTGGTAGATTTTCTTTTGATGTGTATCAAGGGTTCTTCCCTATCTACTTTTGGTTGAAAGTCTATTTTGTTAGATGATGGGATGGCTACTCCAGCTTCCTTTTTGTGTCCATTTGTTTGCAAATCTTTTTTCCAGCCATTTTTTCATTTATGCAGCAAAATGATGTATCATGCAATCCATTGTGTTAGCTTGTTTTCTTTTTTGGGGTAATTGAGTTAATTGATGTTGAATGTCTTTGTTACTTCCTGTTATTTTGACGTTGGTTTTGTCAATGTATTTCTCTCTCTCTCTCTCTCTCTCTCTCTCTGCGTCTGTGCGTCTCTCTCTCTCTGTGTGTGTGTGTGTGTGTGTGTGTGTGTGTATGCCTTGCTTGGTTTTGCTGATATGGAGTTACACATTTCCTGTGTTCTTGGATGTAGTTGTTATCTTTGGCTTGGACTTTTCCTTCTAGTATTTTCTGTAGGGCTGGATTTGTGGATAGATATTGTTTAAATTTGTATTTGTCTTAAAATATCGTGTTTTTTCCCTCTGCAGTGACTGAGAGTTTTGCTGAGAACGGTAGTCTAGGTTGGCATCTGTGATTTTCCAGAGGATGTAAGATATCTCTCTAGGCCCTTCTAGCTTTTATTCTCTGTTGAGAAGTCAGATGTACTTCTGATAGATCTGCCATTTTATGTTACCCAGCCTTTTCTCCTTGCCCCTTTTAATATTCTTTCTTCGTTTTTATAGACTTTGTGTTTTGATTATTGTGTGGTGGGAGGATTTTCTTTTTTGTCCAATCTAATTTGTGTTCTATAAGCTGCTTGTAAAATTATAGGCATCTCTTTCTTCATATTGGGAAAGTTTTCTTTTGTGATTTTGTTGAAAATATTTTTTGGTCCTGGGAGTTGTGACTCCTCACTTTCTTTTATGCTTATTATTCTTAGGTTAGGTCTTTTCATGGTATCCTAGATTTCCTGGATGTTTTGGGTCAGGAATTTTTTTATATTGAACTCTTTTATAGACTGATATACCAATTTCCTCTATTGCATCTTCTATGCCTGAGATTTTATGTCCCATCTCCTGTATTCTGTTGGGGATGCTGGTATCTGTTGTTCCTGTTCTCTTCTCTAGGTTTTCCATCTCTAGGATTCCCTCAGTTTGTGTTTACTTTATTGCTTCTATTTTCAATTTCAGGCCTTGAACAGTTTTATTCATTTCCTTCACCTGTTTAATTGTACTTTACTTCTTTAAATGATGTATTTATTAAATCCTTTAATCTGTAAAGACTTATACCTGTTTGATTGTATTTTACTGTATTTCCTTAAGGGGTTTATCCATGTCTTCTTTAAAGGCATCTGTACTTTTCATAAGATTGAATTTAAGGTCATTTTGTTGTACTTTAGTTGTGCTAGGGTATCAGGGTTTGTGGTAGTAGGGTAGTTGTTCTCTGAAGGTATCTTATTGCCATGGGTTTTGTTGATTTTGTTTTTTCTAGAGCCTTTAGTCATCTGATTGACTTTGGTCCCTGGATGTTCCTTGTATAGTAGATATTGAAAGGGGACTTAAACTCAATGACCCTGGTATGGCACTCCTCTGATGGGTATTCTTGGGCTGTATTGTTCTAGGTCAGCAGGTCTGTATGGTTCAGGATGCACAGGTCTAATGAATGTGGGTAGAGAGGTGTTGGGATATTGGAAGTCCCCCAGGGAAAGCACACTGCCCAGGTGTCTTAGTCAGGGTTTCTATTCCCACACAAACATTATGACCAAGAAGCAAGTTGGGGAGGAAAGGGTTTATTTAGCTTACACTTCCACATGACTGTTGATCACCAGAGGAATTCAGGACTGGAACTCAAGCAGGTCAGGAAGGAGGAACTGATGCAGAGACCATGGAGTGATGTTCCTTACTGGCTTGCTTTCCCTGGCTTGCTCAGCCTGCTCTCTTATAGAACCCAAGACTTCCAGCCCAGGGATGGCACCACCCATAAGGGGCCCTACCCCCTTGATCATTAATTGAGAAAATGTCCCACAGCTGGGTCTCATGGAGGCACTTCCCCAACTGAAGCTCCCTTCTCTGTGATAACTCCAGCCTGTGTCAAGTTGACACAAAAAACCAACCAGTACACCAGGGCAGCTAGGGGTGCCCCTAGACGACTCAGTGAGCAAGAAAAGTGTATAGGGAAAAGAAATCTAACCTGTATGCTTCAGGATCCAGTTATCTGATGAAGAGGTCTGAAGAAGGGGACTGGAAAGGTTACATGGGAATTGGTCTAGGGTTATTTTAATGGCAATACTCTACTGTTGATTACTAAAACTTATTAGTATAAATTTAAATCAAGAAGGTTGATACCTTTTAATAGTTTTCCTTCATATTGCTTAGGATGTTTTTAATCTCTTGTGATTTAATTCGAAAACCTTTTTCTCATTTACCTCTTTGGTTACATCTATTCATGAATAGTTCAGGTTTTTTGAGAAGCTCAGCATATTAGTGCAGTTATATGAGAAAAATTTACTTGTCGAATCTTAACCCTACAACGGTATGAATTAATTTATTTCAACTAACAGTTTTAATAGTGTGTTTGGGATTTACTACAAATGAATCACTATATCTGAAATAGAGGAAATTTTACTGCTTTTCGTATTCATGTTTTCTTTTATGCTCACTTCTATATTAATCAGAATCAGTGAGTAGTGCCAGTGCACTTTGTACCAGACCTTAAGCAAAAAGTACTTATGCTAATTATGTTGGTTGTAGCAATCTTTCATTATGTCTAGTTTTCCACAAAGTATTAAACCACCTACTTAATTACTCACTGACTCACACACTCAAATATGTGTATGAGTGCATGTGTGTGAGTGTATGGGTGTGAATGTGTGAGTGCTTGTGTGTGTACATATATGCTTGATATACGTGTGTGTGTGTGTGTGTGTGTGTGTGTAAATAAAGACATTCTTTACTATAGTGGCATTCACAACTATTTTGCCTTTCTTCCTCCTTAGAGTCAATATTGGTGATATGAAGTTTTCAGGAGAGTTAAAAGGAATTTTTGATCAGTGATAAAAATGTTGTACAGTATAAGTGTACATCAGAAACACCCTCTGCTGGAATGATGGACTGGAGGATTCATAAAATTGCTATATTGCTGTCTTAGCACTTTCCCTTAAAGTCTAAAAACATATTAAAAAGATTTTAAATTAGTATGGAGAAATGATGAGATAAATTGTGTAACTCCGTAGAGTACGTTCTACTAGAGCTGTTGTTGAGTGTCATGCAAACTCTAAAGGCAAGGACAAGGTAAAACATGTAATGATTTAATTTTATTATGTGTGGTTAGAAAGATTGTGGTGCCACTACAAAGAAACAGAGTTAGGCAGAAATATACATTGAAGCACATAAACAAAAAATAAATGTAGTTTGGACAATTCTACTTGATGACTGAGGAAATGCAAGTGTTGGGGGAGGGGAAGGCACAAGGCTGACTGCAGTCCTTGACTTGCTTGTTGCTTTGACATATTACAATGACTGTTCCAAATTCCCCAAAGAACATAGGATGGAATTGAAAATGGCAGTAAGTGTCTCATCTAACAGTCAACTGGCAATGGCTTGCTTACAGCTTTATTGTGTAATTACTATAGGGATTTCTGAAGTTTTAAAGCCAGTTGCTGTACTGTAAGTAGGTTAAAAACAAAACAACAAAACACATTGAGCAGCATTAAATTCTTTTGAAAATTCTATGGCATATTGTTAAGATAAATAACAATTTCCAAAAATACATTAATTCAGAAAAGTAGCCAGTGATCTACAATTTCATATTTTCAATGAATCTGAAAGTAGAAATAATTCATATTGCTAAATAGATATTTTTGATAAGCTACTTTTGAAAATATATGTTTTGGGTGACTTCCCAAATTATCAACTGAGTAATGGTAGTTGATATAAAATTGAAACACCAAGAAAATATTCCAAGCACATTCATCACTCAGAGTTAAGCAACTTGGTTGTATATTTTAGGAACCTTTAAAAATAATCTTAACAAATCTGTAGAAAAATCTTGTTTATTTAAAGACTCTTTTTTTTCCTTTTAGATAATTTTCTTACATTTCAGTGACTACTAATAGCACTTGCTGGTTCACAGAAAAAAATAGTTCTAATAAAATTTTTTCAAATATTGACAACTCTATGCATTAGAATTTTGGAAAATACTTATATATGAGGTTAATCATTTCTTGGTTGTGATTGTACATAATTACAACTCAAGAAGTAAAAACCCTGTTGATTATTATGATCTAGCAAATAGTTCTTTGTTCTGGAAAAACAACTATCTAACTTGATGCAGCCTTAAATTTGATTTTGCTTTACTTAATCAATTTTTCTACATTTTTATAATCCTAACCATAATTGAAATCCCTCTTCTGATTTTATGACCTATCATTTACAGTCAAATTTTTAGAAAATATACTTTAGTTTTTATTTAGTTGTACTTGATTTCAATTGATACTTTTATTTTTAATTTGACTTAATTCTATAGTATAAAGGATTGAAACCCAGGCTTTGAACTTGTGAGGCAAGCAGTCTACCACTAAGTTATATCATAGGCCTTCTACTTGCATATTAAAATACACCAGGAGATATATGCTACCAAGGGGAAGTAGGAAAGTGTTTATAGAGTCCAACTAGAGAATGGAAGGCCATAATTTGTGGTTTGATGCAAACAAGCACCAGAGGGAGCTTCCTCATTCAGAAAGTCCAACTCTGACAGGAGTCAAAATGAAGCCAGAAAGAGACTGCTTTTGTGTGGGTTGCCAGTTTGGCTTGTTCCATCTCCAAAAATGAGGAAGGGGTGAAATTAGTCAGGATGGCAGCCATGCAGATGGACACCCTGTGTGCCCCTGTGGCCAGTGTTGCCCCTCTGGCTGATCTGCCAGAGTAAAGTTGCTCAGGACAACATGGCTATCTTCAAAGACCAGTCGGAAAAGCAATTCTGAGTGCTAACTGAGGCAGTGGATGACATCACCCCACTGATGACTTCTACTCTGTCTCAGAATATCATGTCTCAGAGGATGTGAACATATGTGTGACTGGATCACACAGCTGGGGCTATATAGGGCTGCGCAACCCAGGTTACTCACATCAGCAGTGCGAAGATGGAGAACCATGAAGCTGGAGTACATACTGAGAAGGTCCTGGAAGGCACAAAATTGCTTTCGGAAACAGTGATGCCACCCTTTGCTGAACAAGTTAATGTTGATATCAAAGCCCTGAGTGTCAATATCCTTCAACCTTTTGAGGAGAATGAATTTATTGATGCCTCATAAATAGTGTATGATGTTGTTCAATTGTCAGGAGACATCTAGAAAAAGTTAAGGCTAGAAGGTAGCCTTCCTGGAGGTGGTCTACCGTTTTTTGTATGGTCTACAATGAGTAAGCTCTATGAGGCAAGGTCATAAGGAGACCTTGATTCCAAGATTGAATCTTGGATTGAATCTTGGATTGAATCTTGGAATCAAGATTGGATGAGGATTCCAAGATTGCTGATGTGCCTTTTTGTCATTATTAAATCAATGTAATAATATCTTGGCATTATACCACCCAGAGCAGATCAACGTAAGAATTAACTTTCATGAATTAAAGCTGTTTAGATGAATTAGTGGTTTTATAGAATTCCAAATTTGATTCAAATAATCTTAGGAAAAAAGTTTTAAGTGATAGTTTTAGTTGTTTTGCTAGAAAATGTAATAAAGTTAAAATCAAAAAGACAATGTTCTTACTACTCGTGATAGTAAGTAAAAGCTGTATAATAAGAAATATAATGAGCTTTTTTTTATATTACACTAAAAGGAGATATAGGTTTGGAACAAATTTGTGTACAAGGAAAAGCACTCAGGTCCAAGGAAGAAGCCATAGGTGTGCACTATGATAAGGCCAGGTGAGACTGTTGAACTAAGGAAGAAGCCATAGGTGTGCACTATGATAAGGCCAGGTGAGACTGTTGAACTTATAATAAGCATATAGAAGGAAACACTGCTTTCAACTCAATACAACATTTTTTTGTAAACCCTATTTTGTGTAACATTTTATTTATGAGTTAATTTTCTAAGAATATTTATTTATAAAAAGGCTAGTGAAAAGAAATAAAGATGGTACCTTGTGGCGTGTTGTGATGTGATAGCTTGGGGGGCTTTTCCTCACTCATTCATCCATCCATCCATCCATCCATCCATCCATCCATCCATCCATCCATCCATCTATGGATGTAGCCATTTTCCACTTCATCCAGGGTGTGTGTGTTTTCTATGTGAGTGAATCTTTCCTCTCTTGTTCACAAGGAGTTAACTAGCCTGGTCTACAAAGGGGCTTCTGACTAGCTGGCCAGAGAACAGAATGCTAGCAGTAAATACTTTACCTAATTCTGGGCATTCATACTTAAAACAGCACATGATAATAGCCAAAGCCAGTGGGTTTTGGGCACAGAATAAACAAGAAAGTGTCAAGTCTCCAGAAGCCATCAACTAATAGTATCCAGTACAGTTAGACAAAGTTACAAGGACAGAGATCATCAGTCTTTTGGCCATCATCCAAGGCTATATCCCATACCTCAACTCATTCCTCTAAGGCCAGGAAGGCCCCCTGCAGGATATCAGGAAGGCTGTGCTAATGATGAATTCGGAAGAGCTAGAAGGTAATTTTGACTTTGAAAAAGAGGATTATGCTATGCGTTGTTGGACAAGTGTTCAGACCTAGGATGACCAGCTCATTGCTGGGCAGAGTGCAGGGATGATCATGGCACAACTACCACAGGAGGAGAAAGCAAAAATAGCTGAGCAGGTAGAGGTTCTCCATCAAGACAAAAGCAAGCTGGACGCTGACATTTCAAGTGGAATGACAGCAGCAATGTCAACATTTCTCTAGCCAAGCAGATGTGTATGATCATGATGGAGATGACAGACTTCATAAGAATTAAAGGCCCACTGAAAAATACATGGTGTTATTAATGCTGCCAAGAAGACTGCAGTAGCAGGCTCTTGAATGGACAAATTAGCTCATGCCGTGTCCTGATTCAGTATGCAAGTGTTCTTAGCTCACCTTCATTCGTTTTTCTTGTATTGCCACCAGCTTCACATCTGCAGTAAAGTGAAGGTGTGAGTTCAGAATCTAGGAGGCGAATTCATTATGTTAGGGATGGACATTGCTATGTCACTCATCCAGGCAGCCAACAACCTGATGAATGCTGTTCTTTTCACAGTGAAAGAATCTTATGTTGCCTCAACCAAATACCAGAAGGTCCATGGAACAGCAGACATCAATTCTCCAGATATGTCGTGGATGATTAAGGTTCCTGAAAGGATGCCCCTTGTGAAGGGAGAAAAGCCTGAAGAATTCCAGACAAAAGTTAGATGGAAGTCTCAAAAGAAAACACTTCACCTGTGCAAGCTTTAAATGAATTCCAAGGTGTGGATTTCCTTTAGGACAATAGGCTTCAAACAAGAAAGTCTTTCCTTTCTGTCTGCCCTCCTCTTTCTTTTTCATTCCATTTTTTGTAAGCATACCTGCCAATATGTATGTCTCTGGGCTGGGGAAATTAAGAGAACAGTGTCTGTTTGCATGTAAAATGAGATGAGATCAATACTATTGCTCCATC
>JADRCC010569546.1:1625-12181 GCA_019843855.1 Hylomyscus alleni | reverse complement strand
CATTATGTGGTACACAGCAAGACACTGTCACGTACAAACAAGCAGAAAGTGTATATGGATTGTATAATATTGGACCTATTTCTCCAATTACCAAATTAGAGAGACCACTGGATGACAGCCAACAAATTTCTAATTCCTCATGTATTTTAATTTCAAATGATTAGGATTTGTTGGTTATATTAATTTTCATATTAAGATATTTTTAAAAAGTAATTGTCACTTCCTGTTGTTTTTGTTGTAAGAGGTGGAATTAGATTTGTGTGGATTTGTTGAATGATTGCTTTCTTGCTTCTTCTAGGGTGTAGTTTTGCTCCTTATGTTGATGTTTTCCATCTATTATCCTTTGTAGGGCTGGATTTGTGGAAAAATATTGTGTAAATTTGGTTTTGTCATGGAATATCTTGATTTCTCCATCTATGGTAATTGAGAGTTTTGCTGGGTATAGTAGCCTGGGCTGACATTTGTGTTCTCTTAGAGTCTGTATGACATCTTCCCAGGATCTTCTAGCTTTCATAGTTTCTGGTGAGAAGTCTGGTGTAATTCTGACAGGCCTGCTTTTATATGTTACTTGACCTTTTTCCCTTACTGTTAAAATTCTTTCTTTGTTTAGTGCATCTGGTGTTTTGATTATTATGTGATTATAGTTTTTCTGTGGACCTCCACACTGGAGTACCAAGTTGCAAGCAAATTCAGTAGGTCATTTTGTATCAGAAGATCAATTATGAAGCACCTAGAATTTTTCAATTAGAAGAATATATATCTGGGTTCTGTTGTGGCCCAGACGATAACTTTTTTTTTCCTATTGTGGGTTCTGTTTTTTTTTTTTTTTCCCATCCCAGAAATTGGTTTTGATGTATCCAAGACTTTAAGTTTCTCAATAAAGGAAATAAAATCTCTATTAAAAAAATCAGGCCTCAACCAATACACGAAGAATGAAGTCATCCCATGTACTCTATCAGATCACTACAGATTAAGGCTGGTCTTAAATACCAACAAAAGCAATGAAATGGTATGAAAGACTTTCGAGGGCTGATCAATGAATATGGCCCTTCATTTGGTCTGCTTCAGGATCCTGATGAACATCACCCTCAGCATACCACAGGCAAGGTAGTGAAGTATGCATGCTAGGTGTTTCCATGCCTGCTTTACAGCTAGGTTTTCAAGGGAGAAATGTTTCTTGTAATCGTTTAAATTGGTAGTGATTTTTATTTCTGGAATATGAGCTGCTGGCTACCAATATGCATCTGGTATTTCTTTCCATGCATTTCTCTGACTGGGGAGGTTCAGCAGTGTCTGTATATGTGGATACTCAACTATGACTCATAGCTCTGATGAGACAGTCTCAGCTATGGCACTCGGAACTGAAAGTAGACGTTAAACTGCTACTTCAGACTTGGCTTTAAGATGCTCTCCATACATCCAGTGACTTGGTATAAATATTAAAATGTATAAAGATAGCAAAAGTTATTTTGAATTCAGGTGATTTTTATAACAAATTAGGACTGTAAATAAATTTGAAGGCTATTCTAAACAAAAAAGAAATAAAGAAAAAGACAACAAACAAACAAAGAACCCACCCCTCAATGTTCCTCTAAAAAAATCTCTGACACATATGGATATAAGTCCAAAGAAAAATACAGTAGAAAGAACCCCAAGACTTCAGATTTGGGAATTATCAGATACATGAAATAAGTTAACAATTTTAAATGTTTAAACTAGTAAAGGCACAAGTTAACATACAAGGAATAAATAAGAGTCTATAACTTCTTGGGAAAAATAACACTTTTTTATTTTTGTTTTAAACAGAATCTTGCTATATGGCTCATCTGAACTATTAATTTCCATGTCTAAGCTTCATTAGTGCCTGGATTACAGTCATGTGCCACCATGTTCAGTTTCAAGTGCATTTCTAAGCAAACAAACCACACAAAGATCCAATAATAACAACAAAGCAGTGATTGAAGCACAAACATAGTAGGTGGGTGGAACTTCCAGTTTAGATACAGTTAAGAAGAGAACTCATATGTCGGAAGATAATGTTGGAGAAATTACTTGGTATGCAACTCAGAAACAATGAATAATCTTTAAACTAGTCTAAATGAAGAACACAAGGGAGGAAGGCTTATTTAACGAGGCAATGACTGATAATTCTCTTGAAGTAATAGAAAAACATGTACTTTGAAATGAAATAAAACCATGATGAATACGATAAAAATAAATTATGCTCAATCACCCAGTAGCAAACTTTTGTAAGAGTAAAGGAGAAATTTTAAAGCAAGTAGTAAAAATCCCCAAATCATCTGAAATGCACTATGACTCAATGATCTTTAGCTTATAATATCAATGTGGCCAGAATGAGATCCTCAAAGATTAAATTAATCTGTTAACCCTGAAGAAGGATGATGGGAAGAAGGATGAGAAGGATGATGTAAATAAGCCTCTTGACAAACAAAATGTCAAATGTGAGTGTGCATGTGTGTGGGTGTACGCATTTGCATGGAGTGTCCATGGAGGTCAGAAAAGAGTGCTGAGTTCCTCAGAGCTGGAGTCGACTGGTGGTGCAAAACTGTCTGATAGGGGTGAGAGGAAATGAACTCAGGTCTTCTGCTAGAGCGATATGTGCTTTTAAGTATGGGACCATCTCTTTAGTCCCCATTATTAACAAAATAACTTTAAGTTCCTCTTAACAGATATTTAAGCTCTCTGGAGTAACTCAAAGTAATTTATAAAGCAGGAGACTCTGAAGGAAGGAAAATTGTAATAGCACATATCATTTTTACAATCTAATAACCTTAAGTAGCTTAATAATGGAATGATTGATGTCAGACGTTGTAGCTTTGTCAATATATCTAAGAGACACATTAGGAAAAAAGGAATTTAATTTGGCTCACAGTTGTGAAGTTCCAGTCTGCATTCAGTCATTCTTGTAGGTAGAACTTCTTGGGGGCAGGAGTGATTGGCAGAGCAGAGCTGCATGTCTCATGATAGTCAGGAAGCAGAGTGACAAGGCCTGTGCTCAGGGATACTCCTAGCTCCATCTATTCAATGCCAGGGCTAGTTCCCCTAGCAAGGCTCCACCTTTCACAGTTCTGCAACCTCCATGTAGTCTACTCAAATTACTTATCTGTGGATTAAGCCTTTGCAGAAAGCAGAGAGCCCTATGACCTAACCTAGTTTGGAAAAGTCCTCACAGACATGCCTAGTGGTTGATTCTACTATCTTCTCCACACACTGCAGGCTAGCAAGGTGTCAATTAAAATTAACCACTAGAGAAGAGTCTCATTTATTACAAAGACACAGGTAATGCTTATGAAAACTGATATTCTGCTAGGCCTAAAGTAAATTCCAAGTATTTTAAATAATACCGCACTAAGAAACTCAGGATACTATAGATATTGATTCATATAGAACAACAGTCACACATTATAGAGTTAAAAAAAAGAGCCTTTCTCCCAAATATCTCATATAGAGAAACAAACTGAGAAGCATAATTCTAAATAATTCCTTGGTTAGAAAAAGTATATTATGGTAGAAATCACAAGATTCTTAAACCTGAATAGAACTAAAGATATATCAAACTCTGTGGTATTTTATTTTTAAAACCATGCTTTATTTTATGCCTAGCAATACAATTTGCATATTAAATCATGTAATGGAATGATCTGAAATATTTTAAGTAGAGTTTTTATTAAAAAATCATTTTTTCTAATTGGCCAATATGTCAAATGTATTAAACAATTGTGATGTATGTGAAATTTGATGCTAGAGGGAAATTTAAAGATCAATTTGCTTAGTATAGCCCCAAACAAAGGCTAGCATTTCAATTAAGGAAACAACGACCCAATAAAGAATAGGAGCTAATAACTAGTAACGACAAAGGCATCAGGAAGAAAACTCTAAACTTCCTTAAATGCTAGATATAGCTGTTGTTGCCAGGGTTGGTTACTCATTGTTTCTGATTCTCTGTAAATGCTGAGTGGGTATTTCTCAGCCCTTGGAGAAATGTGTGACCCTGGGGTTTCCCACGGCTCATGAAATGGGAATAGGGGAACTGTGTTTTCTTTTTGCATGAGGAATTGACTGGATTCTCCTTTCCTCTTCCTTGCTGACTAGCATTAATCCAGAAGTGTTTGTTTATTCCCCTAGCTTGCTGGAGCCAAGCCTATAAACCCCTATCATGGACAAACAAGGTGGGCAAGAACTTCTTGATGTTGCTTGTGACCTGGGGCCTGTCTGTTGCAGCAGCAGATGCATCCAACCCAGGAATAAATATTTAGTCACAAGGAGACCTAGAATTCCTAGAGACAGTTTTGATTGTCTCAACTCTTTGGCAAAGTGCTGCTGACAAGTGGGTGAGGGCTGGAATTAATATTGAATATTCTACAATGGGTTGTGTCTTAGTTACTGTCCTATTACTATGAAGAGACTATGACCAAGGTAATTCTTATAAAGGAAAGCATTTAGTTGGGGACTTGTTTATAGTTTTAGAGGTTAGTTTATTATCATTCTGATAGGCATGCTACTGGAGAAGTAGCTGAAAATTTTACATTCCCTGATCTACAGGCAAGCAGAGAGACACTGAGCCTGGCATGGACTTTTTTTTTTTGTTTGTTTTTTTACTTTTTTTTTTAACTTTTTGACATAGGGTTTCTCTGTGTAGTCCTGGTTGTCCTGAAACTCACTCTGTAGACCAGGCTGGCCTTGAACTCAGAGATCCACCTGCCTCTGCCTCCCAAGTGCTGTGATTAAAGGGGTGCACCACCACTGCCCAGCCTGGCATGGGCTTTTGAAAACTCAAAGCCCATGCACGGTGACACACATCCTCCAACAAGGCCACACCTAATACAAAAGTTCACACCTCCTAATCCTTCCCAAACAAGTCCACTAATTAGGGACCAAACATTCAAACATGAGCCTATGGAGGGCATTCTCATTCAAATCACCAGAGTGGGATAAGTCTACACAAAAGGATTATTTCTCACAAAATACAGCTAGTGTCAGGTTGATAAAACTTGACTTATATATACAATCTGATAAAAGTGTGCACCAAAGGAATAGAAAAATGGTCTTTACTTAAACTGACATAGAAACTGACATAGAAGAAAAACCCACTTTTAAGAAAAAAACAGAATTAAGTCACATTGATTCTTTTTCATTTTTTGTTGCTAATATTTTTAAAATTTTTATATTTTAACACTCCATATTTTATACCCCCAGTCCCGATCTACCCTGACTCTTCCACATCCCATACCTCCTCCCATCCCCCCCGCTGTCTCCACGTGGATGTCTCTACCCTCCACCCCACCTCTAAACTCCCTGGGGCCTCTAGTCTCTTGATGGTTAGCTGCACCATCTCTGAGTGAACACAGACCCAGAAGTTTTCTACTGTATGTGTGTTGGGGGCCTCATATCAGCTGGTATATGCTGCCTGTTTGGTAGTCCAGTGTTTGAGAGATCTCAGGGGTCCAGATTAAATGAGACTGATGGTCCTTCTACAGGATTGCCTTTCTCCTCAGCTTCTTTCAGTCTTCCCTGATTCAACAACAGGGGTAAGCTGCTTCTGTCCATTGATTGGGTGCAAATATCTGCATCTGACTCTTTCAACTGTTTGTTGGGTCTTCCGGAGTGTGGTCATTGACTCTTAGAATTTTCTGTTCCAATGGATTCCCTACTAATTTCCCTGAAAATATCTAGTCCTACTCCATGTCTTCTCTCCATTGAGATGAGGGAAAGGCCAAGGTAGACCCCGTGCTCAGACAACAATGCTAAAGAAAAGCTGTCACTCCATTCATTCAAGAGTCAAGTGTCAGTGATGATCTTCATCCTAAATATTTCTGGGTAATTCTCTTTACTATTAGAGTCTGGTGGCTCTTAAATGGCCAGTGATCAAAACTACTTCTCTCTTTTCTCTTTCCTTATCCACCTTCCGGTGCAGCAGCCAATGAACACACAGCAGGAGCCAGCTGCATTTTCCTGCTTTTTCTCTTCCCATGGGACAATTAGGTTCTAGGTTACCATACAGCAGTGGTTCCTAACCTTCCTAAATGTGTCCCTTTAAAACAATTCCTCATATTGTGATGACCCTCCAACCATAGAATTATTTTGTTGCTACTTCATAACTGTAATTTTTCTACCATTATGAACCATAAAGTAAATTTCAGTGTTTTCTTGTGGTCTTAGGTGACCTCTGCGAATGAACTGTCTGAACCCCCTAAGGGATCATAACTCACAGGTTGAGAGCAGCTGCCTTAAGGACTACAGCCAAGATCAACTTGATGTCAGACATAGCAAAAAAAGGCATGGGTCCCTTTCCCACCAGTGTTTGGCTGTATGAATTTAATCTCCATCTGCCAGGTAGGATAGGTCATAGCCATATCCTGCACACTGAGGTTTGATACCTATGTCTGCACTAATGATGATGTCTGATTTCTGTCTGGCATTATTCTTTTGGTACATTCATCCTGCACTCACTGGGGGGGGGGGTTGTCTCTAGTTTGGGGCAAGGTAGTTTAAGACTCCTTGCTGATCATATAGATGCAGGCAAAGTAAACTTAATTTCTAATGGGTTTTAGCCACATGATCCTCCATTTTAGCTAATAGGAGCTCATGTTTGATATCAGTGTCATTTATTCCCTTTCCCGATTCATTCGAGATGGGTCAGTCATTTTGAGCACTTACTACTTACTATGAGTATATGCATTTTCTTTGAATTATGTCATGTATTTCTCAGAAATGCAAATTTTAAGGCCAATATTAGTATTCTTATTGAGTACACAAAGACCATGGAGAGCAGAGGGTTTAAGAAACTTGTTGGTACACATGAAAACTGTCAACTAGACTATGTCGCTCACCTCCGAAGACTCTTCTGTTAACACTTAAGCAATCTTGCTGTCCCAGGTATTAGATTGTAATCATCTCATTTTTCTTTCATGGTAATGGATGAGAGACACAGGTAAAACAAAGATGCCTTCTAAGAGGAACTTACAGGTTCTACCCTCCTGTGCTGAACTGTTTGCTACAAATGGATTCAGAGGGCAGGGAACTCATTGTCTTCAGTTGTGGGCCCACCAAAGACCCCTGGCTTGCTTCAGTGGACTTTCAATCCAGTGGCTACAAGGATAGTCCTAGTTAAACTATTTGAGTCAAGAAAACAAATCTCTTCAAAAAAATAAGAACCTACGGAAGGGGTTAATAGGGATGCAGGGAATGTGTGTGTGTGTGTGTGTGTGTGTGTGTGTGTGTGTGTGTGTGATCAGCATACTTATATATAAATGCATGAAACTGTCAAACAACAAAACTTGATTAGAATATATTGTATGGAAAAAAATCTGTTTTCAATGAGAGAAAGAAAGAAAGAAAGAAAGAAAGAAAGAAAGAAAGAAAGAAAGAAAGAGAAAAGATGCCTTTTAGGAAAAATGGAAAGTTGCCATTCACTCTGCCGTGTGCTTCCTGGGTCCTAGGAGGAACAATTTGAGACACTGGGTGTCAGGATGTATCTTCCATCTTCAGAAGTCCAAGTGGGGAATTGACTCAGTGTAGCCTGTAGTGCCGGTTTCTCTGGTGGTGAATACAAAGCCTTTGGTGAACCCCCAGGGGACTTCACATAGAAGAGCAAGTATGTCGGACTGATTTGGGAAATTGGTGCTGTAAGCTCCTCAGAATCACAAACCTAAGGTTTCCTTAATTAGAGAGGTGGCCCTCCAATCAATATTCTTGCAGTGCCTTCCCCTGCCATTCCCCTTGCTTTTCAGCCAGCCACTCGGGAGTTTGAGCCGATGACTGTGCAATTCTCTTGGGGCCTGTGCAAGGTACACAGAGAGAGAAAGAGCGTAATTTGTTGGCCTGTTCTATGGGGCTACGAAGGCACAGGACCACATTCATCAAAGCCAGCTTCATTCTCCCAATTGTAGATTCAGGATGTGTACCCCATGGTTCACTTAGGAGTAATGCAGGAAGCTGCAGAAACTCAGGAGCATTGCGCGGATATTGTTAGAAATTAAAGTTTGATTTTTATGATGACCATAAGAAAATATCTTCAAGTAACTAACTTTCCTGTCACGAGATCTGAGCTCTGCTCACCTGTCTGTAATCTGATTCTGAGAAATATGCAAACCTGATTCTGAGAAATATGCAAGAGTTTGAGGGAAAAGGAAGGATTTTTTTCCTATTAATGTGAGGATCTGAAATGAATTGGATTCTTTTGCATTTCTACCCCTCCCCTAAGAAACAGGGTGAAGAAAATTTTAACAACAAAAGTGTTTTCCTATAATTTTAAGATTATAGTGTTGAGGGTTTCTGCACTCACTGTGTTAGCCACAAGATACAGCTACAGTATTCATAATTTACAGAGGAAAACTGAGGGTTCGAGTAGCAAAGCCGATGGCCCACTGTCTTGGAGGTTTTGAACCCCGGCCTCATGCACTGTGGAGTCTCTTCTCTGAAGCATTGATTTGAATTACATTCATAAAATTTGCAATTGCCACTTTAGATTTGATTAATCGGGATTCTCTCATAATCCTCCGCTCCACTGTTATAGAATAGAATTGATTTGTCTCAAGGCATGGTTGAAAGGGTTCATCTACACTGTGTTGACAAGGATAATGTAATTATAGCAATTTGGGGGAGTGTTCAGACCTCCCCAAAGAAAATATTAGTGAGGAAAGATAAGTTTGGATCCCCAATTAGCTGCATTGGATTGGTTTCACTTGCGGGATGTGTAACTCCCCAGTTCCCTGGGCTTACACAAACACAGCTGGTTTGTACGCACATATGCCCCCGTATCCCAGAAGCCCGAGAAAGAAGGAAGTTCTTAAGGAGAGGTCTGGAAGCCATGTTTATCATCTTGTCTCTTGCCACCTCATCTTAGGACCACGTATTTATTTAGCATAAAATTGAAAAAGAAAATATGAATTCAGCTCAATGGCTCCTTTCTAATCTGAGGGAAAGACCCTGAGCATTCATTCGCCTTGAGGGAACTGTTAACAATAAAGGGAAAAAAAAATCTCTAAAAATATTTTTTCTTCTGAGCTATTTGCTGTTGTTGGTAGAAAATGAGGTGGCCTTGCAGTGTCAATATTGTGGAAATTTACCTAGGCAGTACTCTGGGTAAAAGGATATGGTCCAAGAGTGAGAAATAATATTGTTCCTCGAACTCCATCTTCATCTGGGAAGTTTGTTAAGGACCACTGAGTTTGTTCAGGAGCCACTGTGAGGAGAAAGGCAAATGGATAGTATTTGGATAGAATGGAGGCAGGTTCATTCACTTCCAGCTTAAGGCTTGACACTGAAATCCAATCGCTGTCTACTGAAGACTTGCTAGATACAAGAGAGGAAGGCCTTGAATTGAGTCCCCCATGCAACCCTGCTTTCAGAACTGACACACTCAGTGATCTTATAACGTGAGGTGAAAGGAGGCTTATAGTTCACACACAACATGGTATGTCTTTAGACAACTCCCATCACCACCACAACAGATATCTGTACAACTGATAATTGTAATTTCTCTAATGCTAATGATAACACAGGAAAAACAGGCAGTGAGTTAAATTAGGAATGATAAATAGATTTCTGATCTCATGACAATACTCACTGATTGTTAGGGTCGGCTTGGAAAAGATCAATCTGGTCTTGATTAGTGATGCTTGTCATAGGCACTGAAGGGTAGGAATAGTGGTAAGAATTGGATGTATTTGATATCCCTGATATAAATTCTCTTATTTGAAGCACAACAAAGGCTGTGTCTCCTCCAAACAGCTTCTTTGGGACCAGCAACTAGAATTTGTCTTTTTGTTACTACTTGGCCTATATTATTTAAAAATAATAATAAAAGCAGACCTGCATAAAGTTCTATGCACAGGCAGTAAGTCTGTATAGTGTTTTACTTATTTCTCGTTACACATGAAGAGAGAGTGAGGTTTCCTCTCCAGAAATTGATTCAAGGTGCTTTGGATTCTAAGATGAGGCAACTAAGCCTTGTGTTCCTAGAACACACTCTTTGCGTGTATGTGTGTTCATGCTTCAGTGAGACCAGTTATGCCCTTTACGAGTCTGTGAGAACATCTCTCCTGAGAAACCAGAGAAATACTGAAGGATCCAGATATAGCCGGAGCCTGGAGAATTTGAAACACAGGCCCAGAGCCAACTTGACTGTGTTCTATGCTGCCACTGTTTCCTGCCTCTTCCAAAGCCCCTTTCAGGGAAGATCATCACTAAAGATCTGTTCATAAAGGGGGTTACATTTTACTTTTACTAAAAATAATAATAATAATAATAACCCAGAACCAGCAAGATTGGCTCAGCAGGTAAAGGTGCTTGCCACCTGTCAGGAGTTTGGGTTTTATTCCAGGAAGAGACACTATGACTAAGGCAACTCTTATAAAGGAAAACACTTAATAGGAGTTGGCTTATAGTTTCAGAGGTTCAGTCCATTATCAACATTGTGGGAATCATGGGAGTATCCAGGCAGACATGGTGCTGGGGGAGCCAAGAGTTCTACATCTTGATCCAAAGGTAGCCAGGAGGAAACTGTGCCACTCTGGGCAGACATATATGAGCAC
>JADRCC010569545.1:0-24989 GCA_019843855.1 Hylomyscus alleni | reverse complement strand
AAAAACCAAAAGCAAAAGCAAAATAAAACAAAACAAAACAAAAAAGGAGGAAGTGTCATGCTGGGGGCGTAACTCAATGGAGAGAGTGCTGTGTGATTCTGGGTTCTGTCCCCAGCAGGGGAAAAAAGTCACTAGAAGTGCCATTTCCAGTAGGCTGGGACTAACCTTCAAATGTGAAAAAGTGAGTAGCTGAGCGGTCACTCTTAGCTGTACAGGAAAGGTGAGGTAAAGACCCAGTAAGTCTACACAGACTTAAAACTGAGATCGATAGTTTCTACAGACATGGAGATGAATGTACTGGAAACAAGGTGAATGGGTGAAAAGTCTTTGTATGGAACAGGCTTTGGATGTGCTCCAAAGGGAGATAGCAAGACGCATCCTCAGGAAAGGAACCACGTGCTCTGGATTTGGGAATACCAGTCACAGCCAGATAGAACAAGATACTGGAGAACACCTGTGCAATATGTAATGGGGAAAACTGAGCCCCCTCCTGTCCAGCTTCCACGTCACTATCCCCAGGGAAGATGTATTTTTGGATGTCTCTGAGGAAATCAAGCCTCCCTAGGGAAACCTGTTACTGACGGGGATAAGTGGTGGTCCTGTGGGTGTGACTGGAAACGGAGCTGCGGGTTTGATGGGCCTCACCGCAGCCCACCACTTATCAACACGAATGATGAGAGACAAAAGGAATCAAGAATAAAGATACAGACAATAGAAAAAAGGTATGAAGCCAGGCGGAGGTGGCTCACGCCTTTAATCCCAGCACTTAGGAGGCAGAGGCAGGTGGATCTCTGAGTTCAAGGCCAGCCTGGTCTACAGAGTGAGTTCCAGGACAGCCAAGGCTATACAGAGAAACCCTGTCTCAAAAAACAAAAAACAAAAAAACAACAAAAAAGAAAAAAGGTATGAAAAGCAGAATTGATGCAGTAAATAGAAATGCAATTAACACAAGGTAAAAACAGCAAAAAATGAAGATAAAATTATCCAAGAATAATGAGGAAGTTTCCAGAAAGAAAGGACACGGTTGTAAACTTAATAGGAGTTGACTGCGTGATTAGCACAAGAAATGAAAAAGCCTATGCCAGGGCTTACCACTGTGAACTTTTCTAACAAGAATAAACACAAGACAAAACAAACACACACACACACACACACACACACACACACACACACACACACAATCAAAACATTGTGGAAATAAAAATGGCCACACCTGGGCTGGAGAGATGGCCCAGCAGTTAAAAAAAGCACTCACTGCTCTTTCAGAGGATCTGGGTTCAATTTCCAGCAACCACATGGCAGCTGCCTCTAACTCCACTTCTAAGGTTTCTGTCACCCACACACAGATAGATATATATCAGGTAAAATATCAATGAACATTAAAAATTATTTTAAAACATTTTTTTTAAAAAAAGGCCACACCCATGGGGCTGGAGAGATGGTTCAATGGTTAAGAGCACTGACTGCTCTACTCTATTGAAGGTCGTGAGTTCAAATCCCAGCAACCACATGGTGGCTCACAGCCATCCGTAATGAGATCTAATGCCCTCTTCTGGGATATCTAAAGATAGCTACAGTGTACTTACATATAATAAATAAATAAATCTTTAAAAAAAAAAAAGGCCACACCCTTTCACTTGCACCTCTGGAAGCTACAGTGGAATAGAACAATGCCAAAGGGGTTCTAAGAAGCATCCGCTCTAGAACTTTTCATCCAGGCAGGATTAGTCAAGTGTGAGTAGAATCAAGATTTTATGGTTGGCAACATGGCTCAGTGGATAAGCTATTTGCCACCAAGCCTGATACCAGAGTCTGATCCCTAAGATCTACATAGTAAAAGAAGAGATTCCTGCAAGTCGTCCTCCGACCTCTACACTCATGGTGTGGCACAGTGTACCCTTACTCCAACACCACACACACACACACACACACACACACACCAGCAATGAAACTCAATTTGTGACACATGCAAAAATCACTTGAGACGACCAGGTGACAGTGGCACACACCTTTAATCTCAGGCCTCAGAGGCAGAGGCAAGCAGAGCTTAGTGAGTTTGAGGCCAGTAGGGCCTACAGAGTAAGTTCCAAGACAGCAGGGATACATAGAGAAACCCTATCGTGAAAAACCAAAATCCCTTGATATATATATATTCTACCCCCCTAAGTATGAGCAAGCAAAAGAAAGAGCAGTGTAAGCAGAGGGGTTGACATTGGCTCATCTGGTTGGGATGCAAGGGAAGCCCAGAGGCTGCAGACCTTTCCCAAGTACCTGGGAAGCATCCCACAAAGGACTTTATATGCAGTATACCCAGTGTTAGACAAAAGGAAGCTACTGCAAGTTCTGATCAGAAAGAAAAAAAAAGAAAATCAAATTCACATCCCCAACTTGGCAGCCCTGAGTTGACCTCACTGACACATGCACAAATGACTTAACATTTTGTCTTGTGTGGGTGTGGGGATGAAGCAGTGGAAGAGCACACTCATAACACACTAAGCCTATGCAGCATGAACATGAAACACAGAGCTACTGAGACACTCACACAGGTAGACAGGAGCCAGCCTGGCAAGCCGAGACATGGCATCGGCAGCCTCATTCTGACCCCAGTCTCGTAGCAGGATGTAGAAGATGTTGTTCTTGGAACCTGACCCCAGGGTCCCTTTGTCCATGCTGCCGCACATCAACTCGCTGTTCTGGATGGTGACATCTGGAAGGGTGATACTGACAATGCATTTAAGTGAATAATTATCTGATCGAGAATAATGTTTACATTCTGAAAATTCAAAGTACTGTCAAAGAATTTCTCCTTAAAAAAATTGTTTTCTGATAAGGAAACAAATATAAGAAGAACCAGTATCTCTCCAAACACTAGTCACAGTAGAAGTTCTGACCTTCTGAGAACTCAGTAGAGCATCCTGGAGATTCACACAGCTAGTCTCAAGGCCCTGCTAGCCATGTTCATTTTGACCTTCACTATGTCTTGGACTATTTACCAATAAGCTGGGGAGAGCTAAAAAGATTGTACTAGACAGTAACCACTATATGCTGGTTGTGAACCTCACTCGGAGTCACTGTTTTAACTAAAGAGACTCAAATAAATTGTATTTAAATCCTCTTCTGTTACACTGAATCTTCATGTTAGCAAGACTGCTTTCTGACTAAGTAAAAATGAGTTAAAAAAAAACCCATCAGTGCCAGGCAGTGGTGGCACACACCTTTAATTCCAGCACTTGGGAGGCAGAGGCAGGTGGATTTCTGAGTTCCAGGACAGCCTGGTCTACAGAGTGAGTTCCAGGACAGCCAGGGCTATAAAGAGAAACCCTGTCTCGAAAACAACAACAACAACACCTCATCAGTCTTGAGGAGGGGTGTAGTTCTGTGATAGCATCATGCATGAGGCCGTGAGTTCAATCCTAACCATCAAAACAGAGAGAGGTGAGACTGCTCGCCACCGGAGAGCCAGCCAGCACTACTAACGTGAGGCAGAAAGATGCCCTTAGCTCCATGCTTGGGCTACAGTGTGAGACTTCACCTCCATTCAAAAACTCACTAGGAGTTGTGCTGTTACACAACGAACACACTGTCTAAAAGGCATATAGAATAATAACAACCATTATGATGATAACATAAACTTTAAACAACCTTTGATGCTTACCTGCTCCTCACCCCTAGAAAAAAAATAGAAACTGTACTAACTGACAAAACCATTCAAAAGGACCACTCTGATCCCTGAATCTCTGCCATCTAGATGACTAGAGACTGACATTTCCCTACAGAAAACCCTTCCTCCTAGGCCTTTGTAGAAACAATGGAGGTGGTCTGAGAGAGTGAAGTTCACTTTCTGACACCTGCTTGCTCCTCCCCCGCCCCCCGTGCCCCTCTTCCACTCACAGGAGTCATTGGTGCAGAGGTCTTCCCCCTTGCCACAGTACTGCTTGCCCTTGGTTCGAAGGTTAGCCCTCACTGGATTGTCATCACTAGGTCTGAGGATGACACTGAAGATCTGCTTTCCAGTCCACAGGGTGACAGGCTGGAGGAGAGAGGGCAGACGAGGGCTGGTCTACTCTCACACAGCCCACTTCAGTAAGGCAAGAGGGTGCAGTGGGGACAGGCAAGCACAGCAGCAGCACACCCCCCTCCACTTTACCCCTAACCCACATGGATCCCAACACACCTTTAGTATTGTAGGTGGTGGGAGGCGCACTTTAATTTTTTCATCTTTGCCAACCAGTATTGAAGCAATGATCTGGCAAGCCTTGGCTCGATCAAAGAAAGTGTCCTTGAGGGTGAGGAGGTAAGCACCTAAGAAGGTAAAAACCAGCACAAACTGGGTCAGCATACACACTTTTAACCTTCAAATCTGTTTCCCCGAGAAGAATTAAAACAGAGGTGCTTACTGTGCCCCTGACTCTGCTCCCAAGTTAGTGAAGTGGCTTTGTTTCATTCACTGCCTCAATTCAGAGCTGTGGCAGTACCTGGGCCAGATACTAGGCCTAGAGAACTTGTAGTCTCAGGAAGATCAGTCTTGGCTGCATCGTGAGCTCAGAGCCCAGATGAAGCCTTAACGAGCCCCTCCCAACATACTCAGCCTGCATGGAGACCTTCCAAACTGCTGCCCCAGTTCAGCCTATATGAAGTCCCACCAAATCCCCCAGAGTCAGCTACCTAGAGCAACACCCCTTGTCCCCACCTTCTAAGTCTCTACCACAAAAGAAACAACAGAAAAATAAATGCAAAAGTCAGTGAGTGCACCCAGAATCAAATGATTAAACAACCAGTTAAAAAAGAAAAAAAAAACCTCCATCAAGCTCAAGGGCAAATGACAAACCTGAACACAGGGCAGAACACAAAGGTACACACCTATAACCCTGACACCTGGGAGTGTGGGACCAGCCTACGCCAAACAGAGGGACCCTGTCTCAAACCAACACATGAACAGCATAAAATGAATAGTGTTCAATTCAGGCCATCATACGGATCACCATGGTTGAGAATTCAATGTCCTTTCAAGTTAATTTCACAAACTCACCTGTTAAGAAGTCCTGAATGGCAGCAATGAGTGGCTCCCCATTTCGTGGGGTTACAAGGTTTGCTTTGGTCTGAAGGAGAAACAAGTACAAGTTGGCCACTAGCTGGACACTGCAGCCTGCATACATGACTGCTGCATTCCTATTACCTGATAGTTTCCTTATCTATCAAGGGAAAAGAAAGTAGGCACGAATTCTGTAGCCCAGGTTGGCCTAGAGCTCACTCTGTAACCCAGGCTGGCCTGGAACTCACAGTGATCCTCCAGCCTCAACTTCTCCAGCACTAGCACTAGCAACTGTAAACCCAGTCAGCTAAGAACTCCCTTCCATGAGTGCTAAGGGGAGTGTTATCTCTGAAATCAGCCAAGTCTACAATTCTCCACAATCACGAGAGAACTGAGCCATTTCTCTTGTTTGAGCTGTTACGTTCTAACAGCACTTGAGAGCAGACAGAAGCTTCCATGTTAGAGTGGGAACCTTCTAACGTCCACGATGTGACACAGAGTGTTCCTATGAGACTGTGGGTTTTCTGGGCCTCCTTAATACCAAGACCCTGTCAGACAAAGACAGGGTCTTGGTATTATTTTACTTCCCAACTGTAAGCCACCACACAGTTTTGTCAATCTGTGTACTCTGGGCCCACATCCAAGCTGGGCCCTACAGGCCTTCCTGAGAACTGCTGCATCATAGCGCCAGGTCAAAACCTTCTCCAATGAAACTCAAAGATCTGTGGAGATGGAGAAGATCCCTTCCCCAAGTGTCTAAGCCTGTAGTTAAGAGCTGTTATTGCCGGGCGGTGGTGGCGCACGCCTTTAATTCCAGCACTTGGGAGGCAGAGGCAGGTGGATTTCTGAGTTCGAGGCCAGCGTGGTCTACAGAGTGAGTTCCAGGACAGCCAGGGCTATACAGAGAAACCCTGTCTCGGGGGAAAAAAAAAAAAGAGTTGTTATTTTAACCAATTAGTTTGTCTAATGAATGACAGTGGTCTAACTAGCTGAGTCCAAGAGCTGGCTGTGATTTCCTAAGAATATTTTAGGATTACTTTCATTACAAATCAGCATGTGCTTTTTATTAGAAAAACAATCAGAAACCCTACAAAAGTAAACAATACAAAAACCCCAGAATTAACACATGGACTGAAGCCTAAGTCAATGTTAAGTCTGAAGTATCACATCAGTGATGAAGCCTGTGGCTAAACGTGGCATTTCACGTCTGTTATATTAGGGCTGAAATCAGATGTAGGAGGATCTCAGTGAGTTCTAACCTAGCCTGTGCTATAAACCAAGTCCATCTCAACAATGAAAACATGGAGGCTGAGAGTGCGGCTTGGTGGTCAAGAGTACAAGGCTATGAGTCAGCCCCAACACTACAGGAGGAGCAAAAAAATAACGGGCTTTTTGTTTGTTTGTTTTAACTCATTTACATTTAGTGGGACTGGGGACTGAATTAAAGGCTTTGAGCATGTCAGAAAAGAGTCCACCAGAGCGCCACAGCCACACTCTCCCTACAAGTAATTTTTTAGGGGTAGGATTATGGAATACTTACAACTATAACACAGGTTAGCTTATATGTAAAAATGTAAGCCAGAGGGGGAAAAAAAGCCAAGCCAGATGTAGTGTAATGTGTGTAGTCTTAACCACTAGGGAGACTGAGGCAGGCAGAATGATCACTTGAGCTCATGAGTTCAAAGTTAACATAGGCACCACACATAGGTCTCAATTAAAATCTACAAAGCCCAAAGCTATACCAAGTAACTAGTCAGGAATTATTAGAGGGGCAGAGCCCTACAGAGCAGATACCCAACAGTGCCATACACGGCAGGGATAGGAAGGGCAGTGAGGACAGTACAATAGACAGAGACCAACTCCTATGAGCAGGCACGAACCTCCCTATCATAGAACCTCTGCAGCCACAGCAGTCTCATTTTAAGTTTAGAGGAGAAAATAGTTACTACAGAGCCCTTTAAGAGGCCAAAGCAACATGTAAAACACTTCAGGAAAATTTCATTTAGAACATACATGTGCCAAAAGCTACTGGAATCCACTTACTAGGGCATCTTCCCCAACAAGGCTCACACTGGAACTGATGCACTCCCTCCCACCCTTTTTGAGACAGGATCATGTAGTACATGCTGACCTTGAACTCATGACATTCTTGTCTATCTCCAGTGGGCTGGGTCTCACTCTGTAGCTCAGGTTCTTAAGTACTAGAATTATAGGCATGCATCACCATGCCAGGCTATTTCTTCTCTTTCCTTCTTTTCTTTCAGACAGTTTCTCTGTGTAGCCCTGGCTGCCCTGGAACTCACTCTGTAGAGGAGGCTGGCCTTGAACTCAGAGATCCGCCTGCCTCTGCCTCCTGAGCATTGGGATTAAAGTCATGTGCCACCTCCACCCTGCTGAGCTTGGCATTGACCTGCACTGCCATTTCATGTGGGGTCCTTCTCACAGGCAGCGTCCCACTACCTACCCCCATGAGAACAAGGGCCTCTGCTTTGGCTTCCTCTGTCTGGGGAAGATGAAGGTTCATTTCATCCCCATCAAAGTCTGCATTGTAGGGGGTGCAGACACATTCATTGAACCTGAAGGTCCGGTGGGGCTTGACCCTGGCCTGTAGAACACCAAACAAAACGAAATAGGAAAAGAACTTAGGCATGTCCAAAAGAAAAGAACTTCTACATGTTACATGTTCTGTTGTGGTAAACATACTTATTTGTAGATTTAGTCAACAAGCTCTGGGCGACCAAGACAAATTTAACATACTATGAGGCAGATACTAACACAGGAGATGATATGTACAGTCCACACTACCCAAGCATTCACAAACTTTCACACTGAGTTTATAACAGGTGGAAGTCAAAAAACAAAGAAACTAAACCTATCTAGTAAGTAACCTGGAAGTGACTGAGCCTCAACCCCCCCAGACTGAAAAGGAAGGGAAAGAACTAGCGATGAATTCTGTCTCTCCTCTGTGAACTACACAATAACCAACACCATCTATATCAGTTCTGCCAATGAGGTGAACCCGAATCTGGTGAGACCTTCAGGCTCACTTGGAGCTCACAGGGATGAAAGGCAGTAGCAGGAGCGGAGCCTCATCTGCACATGAGCCCACAGCACACAGCTCTTGGGAGCCATGTCTGCCTCTGTTGGTAAGCCTGCTGATGCAAAAGTATTTTAATTGCTAAGTTAACAGGCAAAAGCAAAACCAAATGATTTTCTGCCTATTTTATATAAAGCTGTGTGCACAACACGTTTGCCTTTGCAAACTGAAACCACTTCTGCCATTTTCACAGCAACTCTCAATTCAATCTGTGCCACTGTGCTGTGTCTGGTTCTTCCAGCTTGCATCTGAAGACCTCTTAAGGGAGGCACTGCAGATAGTTCTTAGGTTAGAAGCACTTAGTACTCCAGAACACTCACGTTTGGTTCCCAGCCTACTCTAGTCCTTTCACACTGCCTGTAATTCCAGTTCAGGGAATCCCATACGTACTTTGGGTAACTACAGGTACCTGTGCACATACGGCGCACACATCACACACACACACACACACACACACACACACACACACACACACACACTAATAACTGGGAAGCACATAGGAGAAGAAGAGAATCAATTTCTGCAAGGTGTTTCCTAACTCCACATATGCATCAAGGCACTACCACAGACACACACACACATACACACACATACTCTCTCTCTCTTACTCACTCACACACTAAATTTTAAAGGCTAAAATAAGTTTTATTTAAACTGAAAGGTAAAGTTCAAAGTTATAAAACTTTGAGATTTCCAGCAATTTTAACTTAACTCATTCAGAATTCAGCTCTGCATATACCCTGTAAGTTCCCACTCAGCAGGAAATAAGAGAGGCAGTCTCACACTCACCAGATGGGCCATGATGCTCAGTTTGTGCAGTGAGGGCTGCCGGTTGAACAATACCACGTCTCCATCTATCAGGTGTCTCTCTACAATGTCGCCAAATTTGAGCTCCTGAGCCATCTTTTCCCGATTCCCGTACTTCAGGAACCTAAAGGTGCAGGATACACATGGTCTCTGAACTAAGTTCTTCATATTCCAAAACGGCACTCACTATCTGGAATGCATGCCATGGTCCTGGTGAGCAGTGTCATAAAGGAAAGTGAATCCACACCACTGGGAAGGCATTACCTTTTCATCTGCATGTGTCTTTGTTGGATGAAATTGGCTCCTGGGTGAACATCCGGGCCATTTCGAACCAGTTTCCTCAAAAAATTGATGTTTGCTTTGTTCACCTATGAGATCATGATAAAAAACACAGTGAAACAGTCTTTCCTTTATAAGCTAGCCAACAGTACTCAGTTGTTCCTTGTATAGTTCTAAGAGAAAGAAAGCTACCATAGGGCTTGACTGAAGTTTAAGAACAAGCTGGCAGACAGGAGCCTAGATCTAAGGAGGCATGGTGAAGTCCCTTCTCAGTCTCCAAATCTGCACTGTGCAACACTGTCCTGGATTGCGATCTGTGGTAACTGCATCTGCCAATGTCTACGAGAATCTAGGACTTAGAATATACGGCAGCAGCACCATGGGCCATGGTCTGCTCCAGCCACGCTCTGTAACTTCTCAGTCAGCAGTGTCATGGGAAGGCATTACATCATTTTTCATTCAAATGAGGACAAGTGGAACTAGCTTACCACAAGCACTGATGATCCAGACTAATCAGCAAGCTTTTATGAGCAGGCCCTACAGTGCTCCAGGGGTCCATGCAGAGCTCAGGGTTGGGTGTACTGTAACCACCAGCTGATATAAACTCAGAGTGTGAACTGAATGCAGACTGCTACAGGCTTTCTGGGTGACCAGCAACAGCTTTAAATGATCAAAGTCCTTGACTCTGTGATTCTATAGTTTAAAAACTAATAACCCATCCCAAGAAAACTAACTAGGAAGAACTGATTGTTTTGATTATTTTGACAACTGTGTGACCAAAAGTTTTTGGATGGCTAGACTGCAAAATGTACAAGCAAATGAGAAACACTGCCTATTTTATTTAATAGCACTATTTAGGAAAACATTTTCAGTGAAATAGTTTAAAATATGAGGATTAAACCAATAAAGATGTTCAAAGTGTTGTCAGTAGGAAAAACAAGTCAGGGAACAGAGATGGAATGCATGTATTCATAAACAGGAAGCACGAGAGAGAATACTCCAGAGACCACACTCCCCAGCCACCATGCAACTCAACATGCCCACATCATCAACACCTGAGACCCTGAATGGTTAAGTAACACTGACCCAACTGAAATGCACTGAGTGGGTTTTGGAGTTTGGGGGAAGCCTGAGCAGAAGGCATGACGTTTTGTTTTAAAACACTGCTGAATGGGCCTGAGATGAGGCCTCAGTTCCACCTCCAGCACTGGGGAAAAGGGAAAATAAAATACATAAAGAGGAAAAGTGGATTCTTTTGTTTTGCAAATATAAAAAAGCTTTCTGTTTTCCTTTGCAGCTGTCTCTAACTGACAGCAATATGGTAAGAGCTGGTGAGACGGCTCCATGGTTTAGTGAAAGCATCTGCCAGCAGGTTTGAGGACCGGAGCTCAGTCACTGGAACTCACTGTGGAGAGAACTGACTCCTAAAATTGTGCTCTGACTTCCACATGCACACTACAGGACATGTGCACTCACACTCATGCATGTGTACAAACATATACACAAGCAAAATAACAAAACATAAAGTAACTGAAGTACTTTATCAGCCCTTTAAACCCTTAAAAAGCAGCCGAGCAGTGGTGACTCATGCCTTTAATCCCAGCGCTTGGGAGACAGAGGCAGGAGGATTTCTGAGTTCAAGACCAGCCTGGTCTACAGAGTAAGTACCAGGACAGCCAGGGCTACACAGAGAAACCCTGTCTCAAAAAACCAACCAACCAACCAACCAACCAACCAACCAACCAAACAAACAAAACAAAAAAAACCTTAAAAAGCTGAGCTGAGTGGTGGTGGCACATGCCTTTAATCCCAACACTTAGGAGACAGAGACAGGAGGAACTCTGTGAATTAAAGGCCAGCCTGATCTACATAGTGAGTTCTAGCTATATAGTAAGACCCTGTCTCAAAAAAACCAAACCATACCTTACCAGAAACAAAACAAAGCACTTTAAAAAACTATTATTGATGGGCTGGAGAGATGGCTCAGTGGTTAAGAGCACTGACTGCTCTTCCAGAAGTCCTGAGTTCAATTCCCAGCAACCACATGGTGGCTCACAATCATCTGTAATAGGATCTGCTCCTCTCTTCTGGTGTCTAAAGGCAGTTATAGTATACTCACATACATAAAATAAATAAAATCTTAAAAAAACACAAACAAAACAAAACAAAAGCCTATTATTGGCTATAGCTATTTGATAATACTCATCGCCTTAGAGTCCGTAAGGTTCTGCTTTTGGTCTGTGGAGCAGGGTGCTGAGTGCTTACAAGCATGGCACAGGTAGTCTCAGGTCAGATCCCTACCACTATAACAGCAAACACTCAACAACTCCCAACGATGACCGTACCAGTACAGAGGTTACAGAGGCTGTGTGATTAAAGTGAAATGAATGGAGAGATGGCTAAGGGGTTAAGAGCACTGACTGGTCTTCCAGGCTTCTAAACTCAATCCGCACGGTGGATCACCACCATCTACAGTGGGATCTGATGCCCCCTTCTGGCATGCAGATGTACAGGAAGACAGGACACCCATTTAAAAAGAAAACAAACAACCCCCCATAAAGAGGAATGAGATATTTTCACAAAGCTGCATGGGATATTTGCTTATATGTGTAGCATGCACTATCCAAATAAAAACACTGAACTGAAAATAAAAGAACTGGGCAGCTGAACGCTACTTACCTTCTCAGGAAAAGTTAGAATTTTGGCCACATGAACTGGCACGGCTACTTCATCAATCCGAAGGTTAGGGTCAGGTGAGATGACTGTTCGGCCAGAAAAATCTACCCTTTTCCCTGATAGATTACCTCGAAATCGACCTAAATAAATCAGAATGCGTCATGAGTCCCATGCCACATTCTGTGCTGTTTGGCAGTTATCTGAACAGACATCCACTCCAGCAACACAGGACAATGGCACATCTTGTCTAGAACCTACCCTGTTTCCCCTTCAGGCGCTGCACAAAGCCTCGAGTCCACTTCTTAGGTGCCATGTTGAGAGGGATCCCAGAGAGCTCACTGTTGATGTAGAGGGCACACTGCAGCTGCAGGAAATCCCAGTCCTCCATGATCATCTGTGTCTTGGCTCCTGAGATCCGGTGCTAGAGTACAGAGATCAGAGACAAGCCTGCTCTGAGTCTTTTCAAATTTTACTACGCAAACATCTCCAGATGCACTCACTGCAGGATGCAAAAGTTAACAGGAAACACTGACCTTTTTAATGACATCATTTAGGAAAATGATCTCTGTCAGTTTCATTGTCAGATCATCTTCATTGGTTCCAGACTTCAAATCACTCACGACAGAAGGTCTGATACACAGGGGAGGTACCAAAAGTCGGGTGAGAATCAAATCAGAGGGCTTCCCAGCTTCTGGGTTCATCAGAAGTAACGGGACATCTTCAGCTGGGATGCGCTTAAACAAGTTCAGAACCACCAAGGGGTTCAAGTTCTCCTACGGGAAGTAGGAAGGAATGGGGATAGTAGGTTAGTTTCTACAGGTTAGTAAGGTTATCCTTCCCTGTTTGCTTTGCTTGGAGACAGGATCTCATCTAGCCTCAAACTTGCTATGTAGTAGAGAATTGCCTAGGACTAGCTGGCCAGCCAAGCCCTAGGGCTACACCTGTCTCTGCTTCCCCACAGCTGGGATTATAAGCATATACCACCACACTGGCTTCCCAACATCTGGGTTCTAGATATTCATCACAAATCCTTTTACAAGCACTTAACTGAGTGTTTGTTCTCTTTTTATTATAATCAAGTTTTTCCTAATAAGCTTATATGTATTACCTTTGAATTAAGTTCATTAAAGTGTTATGTGGTGAACGGAGGGCCAGGGCTCACAAAACACCACGCCAAGCTGAGGAGCCAGGGCTAGTTGATGGCCCTTAGGGAAGGGAGAGTCAGGTCTCTTTAAGGATGTGCCTCCTCCTAGGTTAATCATGTTCCAGTGATGACCTCATTCTTGATATATGGGCAGCATAAACCTGACTTGGTGGGTTATTTAATAGACAGAGAACACAAAAGTAGGAAGGGACAAGCCATGGATCTGAGTGGATGTAGAAGAAAAATAGGGTGAACATGATAAAAATATATTGTATACATATATGGACTTCTTAAAGAATCAACAAAAATATATTAAAAATGTTAAGCTATGAGCTGCTAACTAGAACTTAAGAACTAGGCAAGTGATCAGAGACTTAAAAATCCTAAGAATGGAGCCAGGCCTGGTGTCACATGCCTTTAATCCTAGCTTTTGGGAAGCAGAGGCAGGCCAGCCTGGTCTATGTATCGAGTTCCAGGACAGCCAGAACTACATAGAACAGTCAGTGGTTTTCAACCATCCTAATGCTTTGACCTTTTAATACAGTTCCTCATGTTGTGGTGACCCCCCCCAACCGTAAAAGTATTTTCATTACTATTTCATAATTGTAATTTTGTTACTGTGCTTTCCGATGGTCTCAGATGACTCCTGTGAAAGGGCTGTTTGACCCCTGCAGTCAAGATGCACAGGTTGAGAACCATTGACATATAAAGACCATGTCTCAAAACAAAAGCAAATGGGAGCTAGAGAGATGGCTCAGAGGTTAAAAGTACTGACTACTCTCCCAGAGGTCCTGAGTTCAATTCCCAGCAACCATATGGTGACTCGAAACTATCTGTAATGGAATCCAATGCCCTTTTCTGGTGTGTCTGAAGAGAGCGACAGTGTACTCACATACGTAAAATAAATAGGGGCTAGAGAGATGGTTCAGTGGTTAAGAAGAGCACTGACTGTTCTTCCAGAGGTCCTGAGTTCAATTCCCAGCAACCACATGGTGGCTCATAACCATCTGTAATGGGATCCCATGCCCTCTTCTGGTGTGTCTGTAGACAGCAACAATGTACTCACATATATAAAATAAGTCTTAAATAAAATAAATATATCTTTTTTTGTTTTGTTTTGTTTTTCTGTTGTTTTTTTGGTTTTTCGAGACAGGGTCTCTCTGTCCTCGAACTCAGAAATCCACCTGCCTCTGCCTCCCAAGTGCTGGGATTAAAGGCATGCACCACCACTGCCCGGCTACCTTTATCTTTTTTTTTTTAAGTCATTATGTAGATTGCTTTCTACTTATTAAATTTTCTGGGGATTTTATTAACTAAATCTTGTATTTCAATAATGAAATGTTATACTTAAGTTGATATTAACAAACATTTTCTCTAGGAACCTAGGAGAAAAACATTAGATAGAAACATCTGAATTGCTACTGCCATTAGGACCCCAAAGCATAGAAGGCAACTATGGACAGCAGGGATGACATTGGTTAAGTAGCTCCTGTCTTCCACCATGAACACCTCCCTACCATCTGAGAAGAGAAGGTAGGAAATCTTCAAACCCACTGAGAAATGGTAGGAAAAGAATAGAGAGAGGCCAGACCTCAACTGAGAAGCAGTTGCAGCTAGAAAGGCCCTGGAATGTCATGCAACTCAAAGGCTACAGAACTGGGAAGTCTAGACACCACTTATTAGCAAGAACAGCTCTCAGAGAGACTCAGCAGCCGGCTGGGGAACACTAGGAAGAGGCTGCTGGCAACTGTACACTACACAAGGATGCAGAGACCAGGAACCATAGGCGAGGAACACAGCAAGCAGGCAGAGGATGTGGGGGACTGCTGACCTCCACCAACCTCAGGACGCTTATTGTGTGACATGAGTTTGAGGACTCACTAGTCTTTTGAGGACAGTCCAGTGCCTCAGGGACCTGTACTGCTGCTTGAGAATCTTGCTGTAGGTCCTTTTCTATTCAATCTTATGGTGCTGCCCACAACGGCATAAGAATGGGCTGGAATAACCAGCTCCACCCATGACCTGGGTGTAGGAGCACAAGCCTGAACTGCCAGTGCTTAGGAGACTGAGGAGTTATGAGAAGAGAAGATCCTGGGCTACACCCTGAGACCCTGTCTACTAGGAAGAAAAACACTAAAGGGAAATTACAACCAACCAAGTGGAGTTATAAAGCCAATTCAAATAAATTTTGCACCAGATATACACCTATCACAGTCCCAGAGGTGCTATGGGGAGAAACAAAATAAAACCCTTTTTGTTTAAAAGACTGTGGGTATACTGGGGATGGAGAGCGGAAGAGGGAAGGGATGTGTATGAGTGCATTTGTGTGCATGTGTGAGCCCCCATACCATCTTTGAGAGATGCAGGAGAAGGGCCAGCATACATTTCCAGCTCACCTGGGCCCTTCCCAGCAGGGGTTCAACCTCTTTGTTATGCTCAATGGCTGTCTCAAAGGACTGCAGGAAGTTTGATACAATGGGATCCACAACTTTTTTGTTTGTCTTGTATTTTTCATGAATTATCTTCAGTAAACCACATTTCTTTACGGTACCTACAAGAGTGAATGAATTTACAAAGGATTAAAAAAGTCAGGTTCTCAGCTATGCTGTCTAAAGGTTATAGTCTAACAAAACTGCTACAACAATCAAAGAGAGAGGAACATTTTCTAGGGAGCACACCAGCTGCTGGGCCCATAATCCTAATTACAGGAAAACACCTGATTTAAAAACAGCATACAAGACTAATCCATGAAACAAAGAGTGAGCAGAAGGGCCATCGCTGAGCCTCTGGGCATTCCCCTCACCATTAAAGGCACCACAGTAGTGACAAGTGCTTTTCTTCCGACACTTATCTGAGATCTTCTTCTTCAGGCCTCGCTTCTGCAGGTAGGTTAGGCCAGGTCTCTTCAGGAAATCTAAAAACTGCTGCTTCTCTTCCTGGGACAGCATAATGTGGCAGCAGGTTTTGCAGATCATCTTTCAGAGGTTAAGCAGAATGGAGACAAAGATAAGAGGCTAAAAAAGAAAAATTCCTTCCTCTTTAAAAATGTCACCTCTGGAGGTAGTGAGATGGATCACTGGGCAAGGTGCTTGCTGCTAAGCCTGATGACCTGAGTCCAATCCCTGGGAGCCACAAGGTAGAAGGAGAAAACTGATTCCTGCAAGTTGTCCTCTGATTCCCATTGAGCCCCCACCCCACAAATACACACACACACACACACACACACACACACACTCTAAATAAATACTACTACTAAATGTCATTGCTTTGTTGTGTATATGGACTGAAGTATCACGACCCAAGATCTACATATAGTGGCTGCCCGTTTTCCCAGGCCATTGTAGGTACTCAAAGACAGATAGCAGGATTTTGTTGTTGTATTCTTCTTTGTGCTTTCTTCATCACTGTTATTATCTTTGTGCAGTGTCTGGATTGAACCTAGGGCCTTATGCACACTAGGCATGCTTATCTATCTACCCTACCACCCTTGTTTTTTGAGACAGGCTCTTGTTATTTAGTTCAGGCTGCTCTTGAACTCCCATGTCTCAAGCTAGCTTCAATTCTGCAATCTTCCTGCCTCCGCCTCTCTATCTCTGTGATTACACGTGTATATCACCATTCCTATAGTTTTTAACAGTTGGAATTTTTAAGACTGTAAGACAAGGTTTCATTGTGCAGCCTAGGCTGCACAAGATGACCTGGGATTCTCCTTTTCTGCTTTTTTTTTTTTCTAGATATAGCTTCTCTGTGTAGCCTTGACTGTCCTGGAACTCACTCTGTAGACCAGGCTGGCCTTGAACTCAGAAATCCGCCTGCCTCTGCCTCCCAAGTGCTGGGATTAGGCGTGCACCAACACTGCCTGGTCTTTTCTGCTTCTAAAGTGCTAAGATTACAGTGTATGTTAAGCCTAGCTTAGCATTGTTTGCAATGAATAAACTACCACTTTCACTTGGGTAGATTTTTTTTTTCTTTTAACATGCATTTATTTCAGTGTGAGCTACAGCCTAAGTGTGAAGATCAGAGGACATTAGGAGTTAGCACTCTTCTTCAACAACATAGGACTTGGCAACTGAACTCAGATTGGCATCAAATGCCTTTGCCCATTAAGCCATCTCTTCTGCCAGCTATTGCTTTCTCAAGGAAAATAGAGCATTACAGAATCTGTAAGGAATTTAACATAATGCAAGATTATAATAGTATCTACTTAGTAGTATAGAAACTTCTCCTGGATATATCCCTCCTCAGTCACAGCTCCTGCGTTCGCTCCAATGCCCCTGACTGAGCACTGCTGACCTCCCTTGCTTACCTGTAAGATGCCAATGACAGCTCTGAAGTACCCGACATGAAAGCATGGCAGCTCGAGATCAATGTATCCATAGTGGCCTAGACAGTCCGCCAAGTTCTTCCCACAGGTCTCACAAGGACGATCCTTTTCACTTGTACCCTTTGGAGGAAAGAACACCCAGCCATTAGGGGAGAGCACAAGAAAGGGGCCCAATCCTAGGAACTCACAGCCAGCTGGGAACCTACCGAGTGTCTATGTCAGTCACACAAAGGCTGGATTCAGACTCAAATATGCAGGGAAAGAGGGGAGAGAAGGTGAGAAACCCTGGCTCCTCCTTTCATGGCAAGCCAGCTGATTTAGTGTGTCAAATGTGGAATACTGGGAGGGATAGGGCCTTACCATTCTATGGTCAAGCACTCCATACAACAAGGGGGCATGGTTGTTGTCTTGGCTGTACAGGTTCTTACTGACAACCTGGATATGTGCCTGCTGGCGCATCTCCTCAGGAGACTTCATTCCAAAACAGATATGGCTTCTGCAGTGGGAACAAACAGGGGAAAGGTCTATCAAAGCCCATGAATCTAGGCACACAAACGGACACAACCAAAACCAATGTGCCCCTGACTTGCTGGACAGGCTCATTCCACCAGACCCAAACAGAGTTTAATAACTGGATCTTCCTTCAAAACATCCCTTTAGGGATGGTGGTGGCGCACGCCTTTAATCCCAGCACTTAGGAGGCAGAGGCAAGCGGATTTCTGAGTTCGAGGCCAGCCTGGTCTACAGAGTGAGTTCCAGGACAGCCAGGGCTACACAGAGAAACCCTGTCTCGAAAAAACAAAAAAACAAACAAATAAACAAAAAGACCAGGCAGTGTTGGCACACACCTAATGCCAGCACTTGGGAGACAGAGGAAGGTGGAGTTCTGAGTTCGAGGCTAGCCTGGACTACCAAGTGAGTTTCAGGACAGCCAGCGATATACAGAGAAACCCTGTCTCAAAAAAACAAAAAAACAAACAAACAAAAAAACAAAAAAAAAAACCCAAAACATCCTTTTATCCTACGGGAAAGAGTTTCTATCTTCCTCATGAGATGTTATTGCTCTCAAGGTCACTCCCTTGATGGGTGACCTAGTGATGAACATACCTTTCTCAGGTTACTCTCTGCTGCACTCGGTTCACCCCACTCTCTTCCCAATCTGGACTTGCTTTTGTCTCTGCTCTTGGGTTCCCTACATCCCAAGGGTTCCTCTCCTTCTTTACTGTCTTCATTTAGTCCCTTTGTGTCTTTTGAGTTTCTTCTTCCATTGCTATCATTTACATATTGGACCTCCCATTCTGGGTCACAGCCCCCACTTCATTGCACAATCCTCTAGAGATGTCCTTTGTTTATATAGATGTCTTCAAAATCTCTTTAGGTTAGCCGTCTCTAGCCAACTGAGCATGGGCATTTCCAACTCAGTGTATCTGAAAAGTTCTGTCTAGATCAAATGTATGCAGACTTCCTCCCCTTCAATATTTTCTAAGGAACACAGTCAAATAACAACTTGCATGGACAAAGGGTTTATCTAGAGATACTGTGCTGCTTCTAATAAAAGACTTAACATCCTCAGAGTTAATTATCTGTTTGGAGTGGTGGTCGGAGGAGGACTTGGAACCAATGTCCCACGGAGTGCTAACTGTTCATAAAAGATATAGAGAATTAAAATAACATAGAATGGTACAGTCTGAGGGGACACTGGGATCTGGTCAGAATGCCTCTCCACAAAGGTGAATTCTAAGTAGGAAGGGGCAATTAGGAGACTGAACATTTGAAGCAGAAGGTAAAGATTCCTGGGCCCACACGCACTGGGCATCACCAAAGAATAACAAGTGGCTCAGTGGTGCACAGGCAGCTAAGGGTACAAGAGGAGCCTAGTAAGGCCTGCAGCGGCTAAGGCTTGGGAATTAGGAGGGAATCAAGTGTCGGCGGCATTATACAGAGCTGCTGGGAGATCCAAGTGATCTAGATCTAGTTTGCATTTGAAGTGAAGGGTCTTGCTCTGTAGCTTGAGCTAGCCTCAAACTCCTGACCTCCTGCCTTGGCCTGAGTGTTGTAACTATAGGCTTGTGCCACCTCACTTGACCTCCTCTGCGTTCTAAGAGCATCCCTGGGCTGCTGCGTGAGGATCCTTTTTACATGAGTAAAGTGCGTGTGATGGGTGGACACTGAGAAGAGCTGGGAGGTCACCCAGGTAAGACGCCTGTCCCAGTGAATGGTAACCCACACAGAAGTCTGTCAATCTCAACTCTTTCTTACCTCTGTCTTAACTTCTCTCTTCCATTTTATGCCCTATGCCCCTTTAAATCCACTTCTCTCCAATGTCCCCACATCCACCCTCAGACCCCTGGCCCCAGCTCAAGTCACAAGTCACCATCATTGCCAGCCTAGATCCCTGCCATGGCCTCAAACTGTGTCCCGGTCAAACACTCCAAAGCTCTGACACGACATGCAAGACTCACACAGGGTAAGACCCCAGCTTCACATCTATCACCCTACCCTGTCCCTTCAGTACATGTTTTACAAGAAGCCTGGTCCGCACTAAGCCCAGACTTATTCATTACTTGGTGCTCTCAGTATTCCCTCTGCTTGTCGTTGCATTTGCCACAATCATGGCTGATTTGTCTACTCTACAATAGACCAATCAGAAATACTGCATTTGTGCGGAACCTTTAATATACAACACTGTCCTCAATACACTCTGTTACGTAAGTTGAAGAAGAAAAAAAAGATCTGCCTTAGCCCCCCTTCCCCTCCTTAAAAAACTCTGAATAGTTAAGCTTCGAAACAGAGAGCCCAGAACAGCAGTTTGTTTTCGGAGTCTGCTACCGAGCTGCCTGTGAAGCCACTTTCTAGCTGGCAACCTTGAGTCATCATACAGTGTCTCCTCGTGCCAGAGGAAAGAGTTCGCAGAGAGGAATCAGTGGAGGGATTCGGCAGGTGGCATCTTTGCCTAGAATGCCCTCTCCGACACTGTTCCGTCCATCCCACTTTCTCCACTGTACTTCAGGGACCCTACCCTCACCCCAGAATCTGAAATCCCATCCTGGAACTTCTTTCTTTGCTCCCTTAACAACTGTCCCTCACCTGGGACCCTCTGGGACCCGGGACCTCAGCTTCCACCTCACCCCCACGCCTCCGGTTGCGTCCTTACATTTTCTTAGCCACATCCGTTTCGCGAAACTGCTCCTTCACCATGGTGCCGGCTGGCCGGACGCCCTTCTCGAAGCTGCGACTACCAAAACCACTGTCGCTGCACCTTCCCGGGGTGCTTAGGTATTCAGGGGTAAGGAAGCCGCAGGAGCCTCCCCGGCCACCGTAGAGCGCCGCACGTGCCACTTCCTCTTCCGCCGCGGGACTTTATGAAGAGAGGCTCCCTCACGCCGCTTTGAGCTCTCCTTCTACATCGCCACCTACCGGTTCCTTTATGAAAATGCACCTAGAGAGCTGGAGCTATGGCTCAGTGAGTAAGAGAGCTTGCTCTGCAAACATGAGGGCTTGAATTCAAGTTTCAGCAGCAACCTTAGCCGGGCGGTGGTGGCACACGTCTTTAATCCCAGCACTTGGGCGGCAGAGGCAGGCGAATTTCTGAGTTCGAGGCCAGTCTGGTCTACAGAGTGAGTTCCAGGACAGCCAGGACTACACAAAGGAACCCTGTCTCGAAAAACCAAAAACCAAAAACCAACCAAAGAACCGCTAAGAATAGTAGAAGACAGCTCCCAGCTGCAAAGGCTTGTTAGGTTTTAGGGCTTATATGACTGGAGTGGGGACAGCTCGGAAAAGCCAGGTGGTTAGCATGAGAACTCCGTCCGGCAGAGAGGAGACTGACAGATACAGCCAGGAGCCTTCAGCCAGCTGTTAAGGGCTTCTGAGAAACGCTTTAAGTCTGTTTCTTAACCAGTTCCGCAGTTGGCTCAGACCGTCGCTGTAAAATAGTACCATGAGCACTGAGTTTGGCGGCCTGCTTTGGGGACCTAACACACTCGTGTGTGTTTGTGTGTGTGCAGGCAGATGTCAGAAGTGCAGAAGTCTCTTCTGCACACTAACCCCTCTACTCAGATATTTCCCTTGGAATAAGGCTGTTAATTCATTTTTACACTCTGCTCCACTTTATACAAAACATAACTTCTGGGTCAGGAAATATTAAAAGCTTATTTTGTGTAAGATCTGAGATTCACACACATGCAAAAAAAAAAAAAAACCAAAATATATTTTGAGATAGGTTCTTTCTATGTAACCCTAGTTGGTATGTTGGTGCTTGCTTTGTAACCCAGGGTAGCCTCAGGTTCTTGGCTGATCCTCTTATTGAACTTCATGGATTGGTGTGCTCATTCGTAGGTGTATGTCACCATTGCTCAAATAGATAGTTCTCTCTCTTTTTTTTTCCCATCCAGGGCTGGGCATTAAACCCAGAGCCATCGCATACTGAACAATGTAGATTGAACCCAGAGCTTTTGCGTATTAGACAGTGTTCCACCACTGAGTGGACCTACATCCTCGGTTCCTTTAAAATTTTAGTTGGAGCCAGGATCCAGCCATGTTATCCAGGCTGGTCTGCGAGTAGCTGTGTAGCCCAGGGGAGGCTTCAACCTTTGATTCTCTTGCATGACCATGCCCAGCTCAGCAAAATATTAAAGACTCTCAGTAAGTCTCACAGCCAAAACCAACCACAATCCTCCCTCCCAATCCAATCTGTTGCTAGGTGTGGTGCCACACTTGGGAGGTGAAGGCAGGAAGATCTGGACCTCAGGATCATTCTTGGCAATGCAATGGATTTTTCAAGGTCTTGCATGGGCTTCGTTTAAGGTCCGGTTTTAAGCCGGACAGTGGTGGCACACGCCTTTAATCCCAGCACTTGGGAGGCAGAGGCAGGCGGATTTCTGAGTTCGAGGCCAGCCTGGTCTACAGAGTGAGCTCCAGGACAGCCAGGGCTACACAGAGAAACCCTGTCTCGAAAACCTGGTTTTAAATAATCCGAAGCATTGCACACGAAAAACCTTATGAAAAAGTTATTAACAATATGCAGTGTCATGTACATGGTACAGGAGGGAGTGCGTTAAGGTTTCTGCTGTTTCCTTCGCTGTAAAGTGGGGATGCTGACTGAAAAGCCTCTTCAATTAATTAAATTTCCTCATTAATTAATTTATTTTCTTTACATTCTAATCAAAGCCCCACCCTTCATCCCCCATCCCCCAACCCCCTACCTCCCAAAGACCTTCTTGAGTTTTTGTTTTGGTTTTTCTTTTTTCTTTTTTTTAAATAAACAAACAAACAAACAACATTTTTTTAAAGATTTATTTATTTATTATATGTAAGTACACTGTAGCTGTCTTTAGACGCACCAGAAGAGGGCATCAGATCTCATTATGGGTGGTTGTGAGCCACCACGTGGTTGCTGGAATTGAACTCAGGACCTTTGGAAGAGCAGTCAGTGCTCTTAACCACTCTCCAGCCCTTTGTTTTGGTTTTTCAAGACAGGGTGTCTCTGTGTAGCCCTGGCTGTCCTGGAACTCACTCTGTAGACCAGGCTGGCCTCGAGCTCAGAAATCAGCCTGCCTCTGCCTCCCAAGTGTTGGGATTAAAGGTGTGTGCCACCATTACCTGGCCCCAAAGGGCCTTCTTAAAATGCCTTCAAGATGAACTTTTCTAGAAACAAGTTTTACTTTGAGTCAGGGTCTCACTATGCAACCCTGATTGACCTAAAACTCTTTTTGTAGACAGTGCAGGCCTCAAACTTAGAGATCTGCCTACTTCTGCCTCTTAGGCCGGGCTTACTGGAAATAGTTTAAACAAATGGCCTGCCTCTGAGATTTAAACCAGTGGTTCTCAACCTTCCTAACGCTGCGGCCATTTACTACAGTTCCTCATGTTAACTCCGAACTATGAAGTTATTCTCTTGTTACTTCATAACTGTAATTTTGCTGTGATTATGAATTGTAATTTAAATAAATATCTATTTTCTGATGGTCTCGGGTAATCCCTGCAAAGGGGTCATGACCCTTGGGCAGAGAACCGCCAATTTAAACAAATGACATTGAAAGCGAACTTTGCTGGGTGAAGTAGTGAAAGTCTCTCAAATCCCACCACTGAGGAGGCAGAAGCAGGCTGATCTCTTGAGTTCGAGGTCAGAGTGGTCTTAATCGATAATTTCAGGACAGTCAGGGCTATATAGTGAAATCTTGTTCCATAAAAACAACAAAATACAAAAGCAGGATGGAAAAGAAGAGAATCGGAAATGTACACGTGGTTGTGTAGCCATAAATCGGTTTGAGTTGATCCAATTGAAGCCAGTCCGACCACATTTCTTTTTTTTTTTTTTCTCGTTTTTATTTAGGGCGTGGGAGGGGAGTTAAGAGGGTAGTAGAGGCAGAGAAAGGCAGAGAGAGGAGAGAACAGAGAAGTAGGGGATGGCCATGATCACGTGGAGAGAGGGGGAAGAGAATGGGGAGGGAGGGGGAGCAAGGGGGTAAGAGGCAAGGTGGAGAAGCAGGAGTAACAGCACATTTCTGGGGGCGCGGCCAAAGGCTAGCGAGGCGCGACTTTCAGTCAGGCATTGGCGTAGTCTGCCCCAAGGCCTTAGCCACGCCCCCCGCGTCGGGGTCCTTCCGCGCGCATTGATATGATTGGTCGGACATAAGCGGTCCTCTTTTCCTCCTCTACAGCTCCCGCACCGTAGCCATCATGGTGAGTTTCCTCGGGCTCTCAGCTGTATCCGTCGCTTATCCTCGCCATCCCTGCCTGTTCAGGCCCGCCACTGGAGCCACAGCCATCCAGGGCCCTCTTACTCTGTTCCGGCTTGCTCCAAAGAGGCCGGTCGCCCAGGGTCGCCGAGTCGCGGCTGTCCGGCACCGCCGTCCAGAACATGCCGGGCTGCCGGGCTGCTGGGCCTTGGCCATGGGAACCCTTCCCTGTTGAGCTTCAGGCACACGAGTGAGGCAGGCGCTGGCGGGCCAAGGTGATGAAAGCGCCTCTGGCTCTTGGGCCAGTGCGCCTCTCGAGTAAGCCAGCAAACTTAGTTGTGGAGTAGAATTTGGGTGTCTTGGGAACACTAAGATGCTTGGAAGGGGGACTACCAAAAAAATTGGCCTTGCCTATTTCTCAGGCGGAGTACTGAGCTTTGCCCCACTTGCGGGCTGCTTTTCTTAAACTCCTCCATACATTTGATGGTATCGAGGCGGCTAGGTCGCGATTCCTCAAGTCGAGGTTGGAAGGCTAGCAACCATTTGCAAGCTGCTGATTTAAGTTGATCTCTGAATTACTTTTTTTTTTTTTTTGTCTGCTTAAGCTCGCTGAATGCCAGCTACCACGGTGCTTCTTATTCCACTTAGGAAAAAAGTTGGCGAAGTCATATGTCTGAGTATTCTCTGAGATTCGTACAGGTGCTGGGAACCTCTGAGACTTCTCTCCAAGCACTGGAGGCGTTAGTTGTAGTGCGTAGACGGTGCTGGTGGTGTCTAATATAAGGTGACCAGGAATTCCTAAATCCATGTGAGATCACAAAAGCAATAGTGCTGAGGTTAAACCCAAGTGATAGCCATATTTAAAGTGAAGTTCGGATGACAGGTGAGAGAAAACAAGTTTTATGATAGTTTATAAGGTGCCACCTGTCTTGGGGGCTTTTTGCCTTTTT
>JADRCC010569543.1:2554-17262 GCA_019843855.1 Hylomyscus alleni | reverse complement strand
AAAATAGGCCCAAATAAGGATGCTGGAATAACACTTAGAAGGGGAAACAAAATGAACAGAAGAGGCAAAGGGAGGGATGGAAATGAGTGGGAAAAGGAAGGTGGAGGGAAATGGTGAGGCAGGATCAGGTGCTGGGAAAGATGAGAGAGGTCCAGAAGTCCAGGCTAATGAATGGAAATTTACAGCTGCTTTGTGGGAGGTGAGATCTCTTGGAAATCCTAGAGACCAGGAAAGGGGAAGCTCCCATTATTCAATTCTGGTGACCTTGGCTGAGGTGCCAGGATGTGGAGCCTGAATAGGTCACCTCGCCAAACTTACCCTGTCTAAATGAAATGCAGGGATAAAGTAGAGACCGACGGAAAGGCCAACCAATAAACGGATCAAGTCAGAACTCATTCCATGAACAAGCACCAATCCCTGAAATTATTAGTAATACTCTGTTATGCTTGTAGAGTCTAGCATATTTTTATTTTACTGTTATTATTATTATTATTATTATTATTATTATTATTATTATTATTATTTTGGACTTGGTTTTTCTGTATAGTCTTAGCAATCCTGGGACAGCCTGTAAACCAGGCTGACTTTAAACTAGGAGTGATCTATATGCCTTTGCTTCGCAAGTGCTGGGATTAAACATGAGTACCATTTTCACACATCAGTGTCATGATTTTTCAAGACAAACCTGAAAAGTCTTCATTTTAACTCAACATAATTCCTATGTTATACTTATTTCTCATACATTATGAATGTCAGTTTTCTTATTACAGTATACTGTTAATAATTTATTTCACCAATAAATTGTAGTTAGTATTACATTATCCTTATCAAAGGCTGCAAACCATTAGTAGATGCTGAATGAAAATTAAAATTACCTAAGGCTAATGACAAAAGTATAACTTCTCACTACTGACCATTCATTAAAATGATATTAGACAATGTATATACATGTTATTATATATATTCATCTCAGATACATTGACTTTAAAAATATTTTCTCATTATAAAATGTCTTATATTCTATAGTTTTACATTTTGATTTCTTCCTTTTATTTTGATGCACTACAAATACATGTTAAGACAGTCTAAATGCATTGTTTTCATTTTCTAAATTTATATGTTTTAAAAAGTCATGTTTGATGCCAAGATGGATTTGAAATTAAAATTTGAAAATCATAAATAGGTAGACTAATTTATATTATATGATACTTCATCACTGATTCTAAAAGGGGATCTTAATGATAGTAAATTTATTGTATTGCAATGTGTAAACGTGCAATGTTCAACTTTGTATGTTATCAAAGAAATGCTCGATCAATTATTTAGGCCATTGCCATTGAGAAAATGTGAAATAAAGGTTATTGCTGTGACAAAGAGTAACACTGAACATTGACAGTCATTTGGGTATAATATTGTTAAATGAGGCCACATTACCACTGTAACAGTTGGCTGTCTAATAAGCTGGGATATTTCATCAGGAATATTATAACAAGATGTGCTCTGAAGTGTCTGCTGGAAAACAATAGCTTGATATAGCTCATTTAAGGTTCAGTGCCATCACTCCCATTTTCCTCCCTCATATTGTCTCCTTCTGCAAGGGTAACAATGAATACTAAGCATGATGCCCTTAGCAGTCTCTGGCATTGTGACTTAGTCATAGTCTGGAAGAGTGCCCGAAGAAAAATATGTTTAACTGAAAGATATCATGAAGATAAAAGAAGCAATATGGCAAATAAGATTGGAAAAAAAGTTCAAATACAGAATGCAAATAGAAAGCCTATTAGTTCAGTGACATTTCAGAATCTGTTCAGTATCTGCTATCAAAGAACTGACTACCTTGTATTTATTATTTCAGTGTTCATTTCCAAGTCATATGCTAATACAAATTCTATCAGTTGGAGGTATCATTATTTCTAAATCACTGAAGGACCTTTAACATAAAAGTGCATCATCTAGCCTTATGAATATGATTCTGTATTTACACTTCTCATATTAATTATACTAAACAATAGCCAGTAATTTTATGTATTTTCCTTTCAAAATTTATAAACATTGCAAGTTTATGTGATGTATCAAATATTATATAGAGAATTTTATATATTTTGAATGTTTAGGTTAATAAGGGGAGTGTGAAATATTAGAAAAATGTTAAAATCTCAGTAAATTTATGAGTGTCATAAATTATGAAAATATAACTCTTTGAAAAATTTTTATAATTATATTGGCTCACAGAACACCCCTTTAAAACATACCATGCTTTCCTGTTGCAGGATATTTTAGAAAAAAAAACTGGCAGATTTTAATAACGTGCAAATTAAAGTTTCTAGAAATCTAATACATAGTGTATTTTTACTTTCAAGGGTGAACAAAACCTATGCATTAAAAATGTATGCTATTCCAATAAAATTTTAAGAGGTTTTCTTTTTTGGTGTGTTTTATCATTCCCTGAAGTGCACTGAAGATGTTTGGTTTAAGATTAATAATAACCCTTGTATTTTCTACACTGCTTTAAAACTTCCACGTGTGAAATCTTCATGTTTTGTTGATTCATTCTTTAGAGAAACTACGTACACACATAAGATCTACATCACTCACCCCTCATCCAGAGAAGCAGAATGAAAACTCTTCATATATTTCTCTTTTTAAGTGCTAATTTTGCTTAAGTTGGACCTACCAGTGACAATGACAGCAGTGAAAACAAAACAAAACAAAGCAAAAACAGTATTGTCTTACTGTTGCTTTGAGCTAGCATCTGACAACATATTCCAAGCTGAACTAGAGTCAGCATTCACATATTCTCAGCCTCCAGGATCTGGGATTACAGGGTTCTGTCATCTCTTTGACCATGCTCCACTGAATTATGGGATTACTCCTATTAATGAAATAGATCATGATAGAAATGTCATACTGATTCTTCTTAGAAGACAGAGAGACAGAGAGGTTTATAAAATAATATAATATGTTGTATTACTATTAAAAATTAAAGATTAAATTATCCTGAAAATGTATTGCTTCAATTAAAAGATAAACATCCTTTCGAAGGGAAGTTCCTATGCATAGAATCTACATAGAAGTGTCACAAAGGAATGGGTTTCTGAAACAAAAATTCTATGGTGGGAGGGAGTATAGAATATTTGAGATCCAGAAAGTAGAGTCTAAGAAGAGAATAAACTGATTAGCCTGTGAGTAATTATTCCTCAAAGCTCAGATAACTTTAGAGTTATCTCTTCATGTGTAATGCCACAGTTTTAGTTGTACTGTTTGCTTCTTTTTTTTTTTTCCATGAAATTAGGAAAAAAAATCATGGCTTTGGTTTTTTGTAAGCTAGTGTGATGATAAAGCTTGGGAACACTGAGGGAGTACCCGAGGAGATGTGCTTAGGAACTCTTCTAGGAAATAGGTAAAGAATCAGTTCTGAAGAGCAGATAGAGGACATGGCTTCAGGTAGAAAAGTGCATTCTCTCTAGGAACAGCAGGTTGACAGCAGGTGGATTCATTTCTGCTGTTCAATCATAGTGGTAGGCACAAGGCCTAATGGCTGGAGAACCTGGCTGGCTGATACTGAGATAACATCAGTCCAACCTTGGAAATTTCTGCTTGCTATGAATGGTCATTGTTAAATAAAAGGATTATTTTTATGACTTTATTTTTGTAGAAGTAATCATTCGCATTATGGCTCAGCCTTTTGAAAAAAAAATGTTAGCCCATTCATAGAAAAAATAAATATGATAGTAAAATATTATAATATTTTACTCAGTATTTGAAAAAAAAAGTATCAGTGTGACACAAAAACATGTTCTCCATTAATTGAGAAGTTCCAGTCTCAACTCTTATTTCTTCCTGGAGTTACTCATCCTGAGAAAGTGACCAGTGGTTCATCACTAATACTAAGGTTCATCACTAAGTTATGCTAAAGTAAAAAAAAAAAATGATTGAGCAATTGTCACTTAAATAATCTGCTTGAAATGTATATACAAAAATGGACAGGTACATATACTATTATTAATAGTTCAAGGTATAATCAGGAATTAAAGTTAATAATGACAGGGTCAATATTCAGAAACTAGATAAAAGTAGCAACTATTTTAAAGGGAAAAGTCTTTATAGTTACATGTGTTGCAAGTGTTGCTCATTATATAGTGGATATTAACAATTTAACAATAGTAATAAAAATTATAATTTATACCAAACATTTTTTTTCAAATATGAAAGTCACTTTAATTATAAAACATTGTGTATAAGAAGAAATTTGTTTGTATTTTAAGCTTTCTTTAATTGGCATGCATTATTTCATTTCTCTATTATAAAAGTTTGCCACCAATACAAACCATTCATTTTTAGAATAAATATTTAGAATATTATTAAATATTTTGAATACATAAAATACTCTAGCATATGGATGCCTATACTCATTTGGGATCTTGGGTACTTATATACAGTTAAAATGGCATTTTTGTGTTACTGATATTTTTAAATGAGATATTTGAACTAACTTTATTATTTTTTCCAAAACAAACTTACCTCATGCAAATGTCTTCTTATAAAAATATTCTAGTAAAAATACATGACAAAGAGTTCTTATCAAATATTAGATTTTGATGAAGGTCCTCAGTTTAATTGAGGGACAATTGCATACTGAAATGGTGATTGATTTAGTAAATTTCCACCCAAGTTCACAATATTTTCTATCTGATCAAAGTAATCTTATTAGAGTTTCTTTATCATTCTAAATGGGAGCGAAGCTTACCATCAACCGCAAAAAAGCAGGGAATTAGTCTCATTAGGGTAGACTAGCTTGTGAGAATAAAGACCCCCAGTCATGACGTTTAAAAGTTTCTGAAGTATGATTTCCATTCTACGTGTGACAGCACACACTTAAGATAGATGGAGTGGGTCTTCTATGTGTTCTACCTCTCTGCATGAATAATGTGCTATGTAGTCCCTTTAACTAACCTCTTAATTTATCAGGAAATGTTCTTTTCAAGCAAGCTAAATCTATATCATTAAAACACTGGCAATAGTGCTGAGAGCTAGACTAGATTCTTTAAAGAAACAAAATTGAAAAAGTTGGCTGGATAAAGTTAAATAATTTTTACATGGCTATCATCAAGCATGGTTTGGTTTGTGACTTCCTCAATAGTGTTACTTGACAGATATAATTTCAGAAAAGGACGACAGATCACATATTCTTATAAAAAATCTAAAACACAAAGACAAAGAGAGCCTGTAAAAGTAGTCTTCTTTCCTCTTTGCTATAAAATCATAAGCTCCATTTTTCCTGGAAATTAGATGTAATTAAGGACAATGAGACATAAAAGGCATAATTTGTTTCACCTTTCCTTTTGACTGAATCTTTGGAAGCTTAAAAATGCAAATTTTTTCCAGTTAGTTGTGGTCTAGAAGAAGTTTCATCTCTGAGCTATAACAGCATATCTGTAGAAACCCATGTCGAGTGGGTTAGAATCAAGGAAAAGGACAGTGGCATCACTTTATTCTGATCCGTTTTTTCCCTCATTCACTTTTCATCCTGCTCACTGTCTGCCTCCTCATCACTCCCTCCCACAATCCTTCCCCCATCCTTGTCTCCCCTTCTTCTCTGAGTAGGTGGGTCCCACCTGGGTATCCCTTTCCCAATCATGACACTTCAAGTCTCTACAAGGCTAGGCTCTTCCTCTCCCACTGCAGGCAAACAAGGCAACCAAGCTATAAAAACATATCTCACACACAGGCAACAGCTTTTGGAATAGCCTGTGCTCCAGTTGTTTGAGATGCAGATGAAGTCCAAGCTGTACATCTGCTACACATGTACAGGGAGGGCTAGGTCCAACTCTTGTATGTTTTTTGGTTGCTGGTTCAGAATCTTGAGAGCCCCAAAGGTCCAGGTTAGTTGATTCTGTTGATTTTCCTGTGGAGTTCCTATCACTTTCAGGGTCCACAATCCTCTCTTCTAGAAAGGGAATACATTTGAAATGTAAATAAAGAAAATATCTGTAGCAAGTGTGACTCTTTCTGATTTGATACTAGGCTTTAATGTTGCTACACTGTTGTACAAGTTCTTTAAAAACTTAAATCTAACTTACATAAAAGATTTAAAAAAAAAAACAGAAAATATTCAAAAAGAAAAAGAGAAAAAGAGGAAAAAAAAAAAAAGAATCACCAAGCACCATCTAGTGTTTGTTTGGCTGTGGGTTTCTGCTAAAAAACAGCTTTTTCTAATATACACATTTATATCCAGGTTTATGAATATAACATGTATTTATATAGTAAAATATGTACAGCTTTGTTAGAAAATGAAATGGTAGCAATTCACAAAAAAAAATCAGATATATTGAACAAATAAAATCATAGTACTCAATCAAATATTTTGAAAGAGCTTAAAATTTACTAAAAGATGCTTTAACATTTCTTTTTAGATCTATTAAAAAATCATCTCAAAACTATGAGGGATTCACAAGCCAATTATTGGTGTAGTTGTCACACGTAAGAATTACATCTAGTTTCTTTTTGGCCCTTCAGCTTGTTAACCTTTATTTGAGTTCTGTGGACTGTATCTTGAGTATTCTGAACTTTTTTTTTAACTCTCTCAGGATGATATTTTCTGAAATGAATATACAAATAAAATATTTAGATGATCATGTAAACCCTTCCAACAAATGTTATGATTTGTGTTATCAAATGAATAACAAAATGTGGTGGTTAAGCACATTTCTCATTACCCTACACTTAACATTTTAAAATATTATTGAACTTGTCAGGTAAGGCTTGAAATAATGTCAAGGAGAATATTTAGATAATTTTCCTTTTGGGCTCCACAAAATAATCAAAAGTGTTCATCATGCATTAAATTTGTTAGACAATACTTTTAGGCAAGTGAATATTACAGATATTCTGTCAGTTGCAGATAGACACAGAAGTAAATCCAATCATTTTGAAAATCCTTCACGTTTTGGTGTGGTGGCTGAGTAAGAACGATTTTAAACCCCACTGCTTAGGGACTGCAGCAAGGATCTGAAACACAAATGAACAAAACCTGGGCAATGGATGCATTTCTTGAGATCATGATGATCACCTAGGTCCATTATACTAATGATGTGGTCATTAGCAGCAATATACCATCTGACTTCCCCAGTAGGTTGCTTCAGTTTTGACTCATGTCCTATTCACATTACAGGATGTTAATAAGAAAACATGTGCAGTGACCAACTTGAAGAATTTGAATAACATCATTTACAAAGTTGTCTGATGTACTTGAATTTCCATATCCACGGGGGAACTTGAAGATGGTTTTCTTTGTTGTTTGTTGTTTTTCTCTTTTGTACTAAGTGCAGATAAGAAAACCAAAGATGGTAATGAGCATGCAGCATAGAATCTCTACTACTGGCTAAGTTTTCTAACTCTCACAGTCTGAATGGTTGCTTTAGATATGAAAGACGTGTGTGTGTGTGTTTCTGTGTGTGTGTGTGTGTGTGTGTGTGTGTTTGTGTGTGTGTGTGTGTATGTGTGTGTGTATTCATTTAAATTTCCAAGACTAATCTATAACTACATTCATAGATCTGGTGTTCAAAACCATAAAACTAATGGCCTACCTATAGTATTCCTGGCTTTGGGTCACAATGATAAATTATTTCCCTTTTAAGAATATTACCCCTGGTACCAATTTATCAAAGATACTGTGTAATTTACAACTCATTCATAGCTTTGCAACATCGTAGAAGTAGAAGGAACTTAAAAATTCATACTAATTCTAGTGTAGATTGCTTTGTTGAAATTTATGAATAACAATATTACTCTGGGAATATACATGGTGCAATGACATACAGACATGTAAAATACCAAGGTGCATAAATTAAATAAAACAATAATTAGGAAGCATTATAAACTGTGTCATATCTTAAGTTACATAAATATGAAATTACACATTGAATTTATCATGTAAATAGTGAGCCTTTAGTAGGACCTATCATGCACACATACACCCCCATAGCCTCCCCCCATACTCAAATTTCCTCCCCATACGCAAACAAAATTTAAGTCTAGAATAAGGTAGGTGCATGCATCTTTCTTGATCCAATATTATTAGAAGGAAGAGGGCATGTTTCTGTTTTTCCACAGGATGCTAAAAGAATATGGTGGCTGCTAGAATGATTGGAAAGACATGCTGATGCTAGGGCAAAGAATGATGCTGCATGTAATGTTGCTGAGTGCCTTGATGATAGTGACAGGGAACCTGTATGGGGCATGTGTTCCTGACCCATCTTTGCTTTGTCCTTCTGTGTGGTCAAAGTCAGAACTACTTTGACATCTAATAATACTCAGCTGTTAGGATTCCCTTAGTCTTAGAGTAAAAACTATTCCAACCTTGTGAATTACATTGCTCTTGGTTAGGCCCTACCTATTTGTTTGACTAAAGTTAGTGCCATTGACAAATATATTTCTATGTATTCTAAGACTTAGAAGAAAAATACCTCTAACACTGTAGTGCAAAGTATTAAGATGGGAATGTCTATATCCAAAATTAGACAAGCTGCCTTGTCTCAACCTTTTAGGCCTTGGAGGAAAGAGAGCACAGAGACGGGGGGTGGGGGGGAACACGTGCCTTCAAAAACATTTTTCAAATGGAGAAGTTGTTAGAATGACCCTCCTCCTTCCTTTATTGTGACTGGTTATTTGAACTCAATTATAGACTGGTTTAGAAGTCAATTAGATATTGGACAAGAAGAAATGATCTTAGGCATTTGGAGGGATGGTTCTGGACAATTTTAGAGACATATTTGGAAATTAGCAACTGCTTTTATTATGTTATGTTTGCTGTGGAAAAAATAGAACGTTTCTGGGGTTAAGGCAAATGTAACATCCAGCATTACCCTGCTGTGGCAGTGGGCTGTTCAGGCAGCCTGGGCCCAATCAAGCAATAGGCCTAGAAACCTGGAGCACCAAGTGGGCAATTTCTATTCATGAAGGAGGGACAGTAGGAATTCCGATGTAACTCCTGGGACCTTGGCTCAGGTTTCAGTCCCAACCCTCCACAACGACCCCAGCAGGAGAGGTGTGTGATATTGGTCAAGCCCTATTACATGCAAATAAAGATTCTTAGCCCAAACCAATGAGAGATAACTGCTGTTGGAATCTGAATGACCCCCAAAACTATATATATATCCTATCTGGGGAAGTAAAAGCCCACAAAAGATCTACTCCGTTGTTTGAGTCTTTGCTATAATTGTCCAAGTGTGTTTCTGTCCTGGATGATGTTCGATCAGTAACAGTAGTGTACCAACAAGCTTTATTATGAATACTGTATATTTGTCTGGATCTAAGTATCTGATAGAGGCTTACAAATATTGGAAAAATTAGATTATACTCTGGTAAGGAGCAAATGTATGATTGGGCTGATAATTCCCAGTGTTTCTTTCATAACACATATAGGCAGTGCTACTATATCTGCATTAGCTATAGCACAAGAGGTTCAAACAGCTAGCTTCATTAGTCATTTTTGCTGAAATGTAACCAATGCCTGAGCATACAAGGGAATTAGGCTAGATGGCTATAACAAAGAACTGAAGAATTATATGATATAGTTCAGATTATACAAGATGAGGTACAAGAGATAAATATCAGAAGCCATTTGGAATGTCATACTCAAAATTTATGAATTTATATACCTCAAAAAATGTAAAATGATATTCAATATAATTTGACCAAAGTAAAAAGGCACCTTCTGGATATATAGCACAATATTAGTACTTCTTTGGGCTGGTTAACACTTCATAAGGAGGTTGTAAGTTTTAAAAATAAAAGCTTTTGTCTTTGACACTGCTAGCACTGCAAATGTTATTCTAAAAAGTGTTACAAGTCATTTTTCCTTCATAATCCTCGTTTACCTCTCTTTTATTGGACATAGCAGGACATGACATTATGATCCTTTTTATAGCATATCTATTACCTGTTCTTTTGATAGGAATCATCAGAGATTTTACAGATGTCAAAGCAGAATTATGTAAATTCATGCCCCAACACCTTTCCTAGGAGAAGATGGTAGTCAATGATCATCCTGAAAACATTCTCAACTTCAGACAGGCCACAAATACAAGATTATTCATATGCCAGTGATGAATAAGAGCTGTCTTTTCTATGGCAACCAAAGACAGGCACAACTTTCTGCTCTTGTGACTGATAAACTGCCTCTTATAGATAGAAAGACAGGTAAAATTCTCTCAGAGGTGGAATCAACCTAAGAGAGGGCATAAAAGCTATGATTCATTTACCGATGACGGGTAAGGTTCATACCTCTTGAGGGGACACCTAAGACAGGAACAGTCTTTCTACACCAATAGCTGACAGCTTTAGCATACTTATATGAAAAAGAGAGAGATGAGGGGAGTACTCTGAAGTTAACTTTGACTAACTTCTTGCTGGTGATTAATCATTACTGAGTCTGCCAACATCTGTCTTTGTTTTTAATTAAGAAGTACATTATACCCTGCCAAGTTCTTCTGTTTGCACATATGTCCTTGAAAGACTGTTCTAGCCTGAAGGAAACGGCCTTAGTCAAACAATATACCATAATTTTGCCATGTAAGGATTTGTGGTTATTGTTTATCTTCCTGGAATTGGTCATGCTTTATGTTGCTTGCCTTTAAAAAACACTGAGAAAAATACACTTGCTCACAGGCAAGGTATTAAGGAAGCAACCCTCCTATACTTGTCTCCTGCATCTTCTTTCTGCCTTTCCTATAATCATCCTCACTCCCCAAGTTGCTGTTCCCATGTTGACTGACTGGCTGGCTCCTGCATTAAAGGATAGTATAGTCAAAACTGATGTTCTAAATTGTTAAATACTTTATACTATTAGAAGTATGAATATTGTACAGAATAAACCTTTGTAGGAATCATTTATAACCAATAATATTGATAATATTAGCATTTAAAATCCCACTTTCAAATTATGAATCAATCGTAAAATATTTGGAGCTGGAAAGTTTTCTCAGAAGCTCATTGTCAGTATGAAACAATACATTATGAGGCTGATCTTTCACTTATGTTGGATTCATAACATACACTGGACAACTCAAAGTTACCTTCAACCCCAGTTTCAGGAGATCTCACACAATCTTCTGGTTCCACATGGTGTAATTACATATAAGCATGCAAAATACCAATACACATAAAATTAAATAAAATAATAATTAAGAAGCATTTTAAAGTATGTTATATCTTATTATATAAATATGAAATTACATATTGAATTAACCTTGTAAGTAGTGAAATATTAGTAGTACCCATCTCACACACACACACACACACACACACACACACACAAACAAACAAACAAACCAACCCACACACAATTTTAGTATACAATAAAGTAGATGTATGCCTTGGTTTCTAAATTTGGTTGTTTCTTAAATTCTTTGAAATTTTGTTCTGTGCATCCATTTAATCCAATTATGTTTTAAAACTAGAACATTGATTTCTTATTTTCAAATCTTATCATATCTGCATAATACATAGAATTCTTAATTCTTAAAGTCGGTTTCTTTTATGATTTTTTTGGATAAATTCATGGTTTTTGTTCTAATTTGGCTTCATAGCTAAACCATTTTTTCTATTTTGCTAAAGAAAAATGGTGCGTTTGACAATGATTTGTAAATGACAAAAGATATTGCACATATTTATAAGTATATAAAATTGGAAAGTATTTCTCTAGATATATACATATATGTAACTATGTAGTAATTTACAGATATTTTGATTATATAAATTCATATATATTATATAAGAAAAAGTATAAGCAAAAATATTTGGGAAAAATTACTTTGTCATTTATTTTCATACTCTGATATAACTTTTTGGAGAGATGCTATGAGAATCATTATACTGATTTAACAATGAAGCTGGGAAACTGTCAATGCTCTTAGATAATCTGACAAAAAGATGGAAAATAAACAAAAAATAAAAGTATTGTGTGATAGCAAATAGATGGAATAATGATTGAGCAGAAGTATAATGCAGATATTATATACTTTCCATTCATTGATTAGTTTGTAAATCACATTATACATACATATGGATACATTTATGTTGTAGAAGCCAGGTGATGTTAGATGTGTGCTGCATGTAAATGATCCAAGTATGTTAGTGTGGAAACACGCAGTTGCTTGATCATGGCTTTCATATCTCTCTCTGTTGAACCCTGCTTTAAAGCTGCCTCCATATTGGTCATCCCACTGAACTGGAAATAAACCTCTTCGGTTTGAATGACTTCTCATTGAGATCTATCTGTTGGACACACAGATACTACAGGCTATTTATGTGGGAGCGAGAGAGGAATCTTCATTTTCCATTATTGCAGACCAGGATATCTTACCTATCTGAGCCATATCCCCAACTCATATTTATATTTTAATGTTAAATACAAGTTAATATTCAAAAGATATATTTTAAATGAAGAACATTAATGAAAAGAAATAATAAATACCAGAGATTTCAGAGATTGTAGTGACTGATTCCGTAGTTTATCATTTTTTGGCCATAGTAAGACAGTGGATGGATCACACCAGGAAGCCATTTCCAGGGAAACGCTATTCACCTCAGGGAAGTCAGGAAGAAGAGAAAAAAAAGAATAGAAGGACAGGGGAGAGAAAGAGAGAATAAAACAGTAAAGATGAGAGGAAGGAAGACAAGGAGAGTAAGGAGGTCAGAAGGGAAGAAAACAGAGAAGGGGAGGAGAGGAAAGGGTAGTACGTGGAAGAGAGTAGAGAGGATGATGAAAAACTAAATATTTAATTGTGCAATGACACTGCTCCGCTTTCCTCTGCCAATGTATTCATCTTAATCATGAAACCTCTCAATAATGCAACCTAATTGTGAGTCCTTGATTAGAACTCTATAGGAATTGGATTATAGAAAAATGTCCATTTCATCCAGATTTTCCAGTTGTGTTGAGTATAGACTTTTGTAGTAGGATCTTACGATTTTTTGAATTTCCTCAGTTTCTGTTGTTATGTCTCCCTTTTCTTTTCTGATTTTGATAATTCTCCCTGTGCCTTCTGGTTAGTCTAGCTAAGGATTTATCAAAATTTTGTTGATTTATTCAAAGAACCAGCTCCTGGTTTAGTTGGTTCTTCATATAGTTCTTCTTGCTTCTACTTTGTTGATTTCAGCCTTCCTGCTGTCTACTCTTCTTGGGTATATTTACTCCTTTTTGTTCTAGAGCTTTCAGATGTGCTACTGAGATGCTAGTGTATGCTCTCTCAGGTTTCTTTATGGAAGTATTGAGAGCTATGAATTTTCCTCTTAGCACTGTTTTCATTGTGTCTCATAAGTTTGTGTATGATGTGTCTTCATTTACACTAAATTCAAAAAAGTCTTTAAATTCTTTATTTTTTTCTTGATCAAGTTATCATTGAGAAGAGCATTATTCAGCTTCTATGTGTATGTGGGCTTTATGTGTTTTTTTCTTGTCACTGAAGACCAACTCACACAAGTCAGAATGGCTAAGACCCAAAGGTGACAGGAAGAATGTGGAGAAAGAGGGACACTTTCAATGTTGGTGGGATTGCAAGCTAGTACAACCACTCTGGAAGTCAATCTGGCAGTTCCTCAGAAAAATGGACATAATACAACCTGAGGACTCAGCTATACCACACCTGGACATATACCCAAAAATGCTCCAACATATGATATGGACACATGCCCCACAATATTCATAGTAGCCGTATTTATAATAGCCAGAAACTGGAAAGAACCCAGATGTCCTTCAACAGAAAAATGGATACAAAAAAATGTAGTACATTTAAACAATGGAGTACTACTCAGCTATTAAAAAAAAAAACTTCATGAAATTCTTAGGCAAATAAATAAAACCAGAAAATATCATCCTGAGAGAGGTAACCCAATCACAAAATAATTTTTAAGTTTGTCGTTACTAAACATATACATAAAATGAAATATATGTGTATGTGTGTTTATGTGTGTGTGAATATATGTATCTATGTGTGTAAATGCATATACATACATTAACATATATTTGATTATAAGTATTATGGTATTTTCTTTTGCTATTTATTTAATTAAATTACTTTAGTGTAAGCAATGTTTTCAATGCATTTGGTTTCAAAGTACTCTTTTCAAATCTGTAACCTCAGAACTTCTGAGTTTGAGTCAAAACTGGCTTCAATGCTATATTTGTTGTGTGAGAATTATTTATGGTTTTCAAAATTTCTGAAGAAAAAATACAGCATCTCTCAGTATAATTACTTTTTAATAAAGATTTGAAAAACTTTTGGATTGTACTGAGAGAAAACAATTTAAATATATTTTTGAGATAAATTTACTGACATTTCAAAGACTATATCTTAGAAAGCTTACCTTTGAAGTTTTTTGAAATGACATATTTATATCTCATGTTTAAAGTATCTCTAAATAAAGTATCTCTAAAATAAAATCATTCAAAATACATTGCTACTACATGAAGAATGCAAGTATTCCCTGATCAATGTCTCAACTATCCAAAATGTCTTATTTTCATTCATTCACTGATATTCTAATAATTATCTATTTAAATTGATCTTTTCTAAAAACAGTACTTTTATTACATTCTTTTGCAATATTTATACATGAAATTTTATTAATGAAATTTCAAGCACTCAAGAAAATTTCAACATTTTCTTCTCCTTCTACCAATACCTCCTTTGTGTGTTTAAATATTA
>JADRCC010569541.1:0-10859 GCA_019843855.1 Hylomyscus alleni | reverse complement strand
GGGGGGGGATCCTAACCTCAGGCACAATAGCATTCATAAACAGCCATACATTGCCGATCTTTCTCCAATGACACATAAATACTCATTTTAAAACAAAAACAATCTTATTAAATACCATTCATTCATATCTGGATTTACAGATGCTTGTTACATTGGAAAACCTGAACCCAATATAATCTTTGCATCCCAAGAAAGATGGAAAGGAGATACTGGCTGGAACAGGACAGGATAAAAAATAAACAATGGTTTTCAAATGCAGAGAATCAAGTGATTTTTATTCTGCGGTTGGGCTCATGATCTTGTCACTGTTTTTAAACAATACAATTAAAAGGAGTTATGTGCATTTTAGGGGAATGGGGTGCAGGAGGTGATTATCAAAAAAAAAATGTTTTTAGTTCAGCTAACCAAAGGCTATGTGAATTGTGGCTTTTTCCTGTCGTAACCGATGTATAGTTTCTCAAACATGTAGGGATTGCTTGACAGGTCAGGTGCTTATATGCTAACAACAAAGATTCTCTTTGGATTAAACCAGATCAAGGTACATGGTTGAATTATAAAGATGCTCGCCAGGCTAAGCTAATTACCACACCCAGTTCTTATGGAAACACAATGTTCTTTCTAGGAGGCTAGTCAGAGTCACCCCCTCTTAAACTTCAACACTCTTTAAAAATCACAGTCCAACCCACTCCTCCCCAAAATCGAATATTAATATGATTTGTGTTCTTGATGGAACCACCATCAGGACCGCAATGCCCCGCAGCTGAAATAATATTTAAAATAGAAGGGATTTGACATTTGAGAAGTCAGTGGCTTGAAATACCCAGTTGTACTTAGCTAATTCAGTCCTTAACCTCTGGTTTCAAATAAATCAATTACAGTCGATTCCACTTCAGTTCAGAAGTGCACAGGGTTTTAGTTAATTGAATACATTTTATTCACTTGCTAGGAATATTCATTTATCAAAATTCCAAATTTAATGTACATTTCTTTACAACTCAGGTTATGTTAGACTGACCAATCCCCCCAAATCCTTCTTAAAATTCAAATTCTATATACTCTGAAAAATAATGCCTTCCAGTTTTTTTTTCAACCCAGAGTGTGTTCACAATAATTCTGTGTCAGTCAGGAGAGTTTCCTCATAAAGAAAAAAAAAAAAATAGTCATGTGGTCATTAGCCTTGTTCTAAGTTTAAATAGGTTAAAAATAAAGCTGGATTAATTCACTTTTGAAGTGTAGACTTGAAATTAAAAAAAATAATAACCTGCATGGTTTCTATTAGAGATTTACTTTGCTGGACAGGTACATAGCACTTGGTGTTCTTAAAGCCACAGGCTACTTTCTTGACTCTAGCTCTTCCTTTGCCTCCCACCCTAGGGCTTTTTTGGAAGTGCTTGAATAAATAGGAACAGTTAAACAAAGCAATACAGTTGCATGTGCCCAAATGAAGTTGTGCTTTAAGCAGATATTGATGTATGCAGTGTTTTATATTTATTGTTTGCAGCATCCTGCTGGTAGCCATTTACTCTTTGGAAAGGAAAGGGGTTAATTAGCGTCATTATCAATCACTAATGCTTGCCTAACGTGTCCAAAGAATAATCAAGTTAGAAGAGGGCATGAAGCCAACAGCTGCTTCAGCCCCGTTTACAGATCTTTTAAGCCACTCAGTGATGGGGTGGAGGGGAGGCTGAGTTGGGAAGAATCTTCATTCTTCCTGGGTAAAAGGGCTATAAAAATCAGGTCAACTCACTAGAGATAGAGGCAAAACTAACAACACCAATAAGCAGCAATTTCATCCCCCTGGTTTAACAGATGCAGAGATTGCTGCTGCGACTGAGACACACAATTGAAATTTGCCCTTTTTGAATTTGATTACCCAAAGTGGAGACTTGAAGAAACAGATCCATGTTTCCCTTATTGTTAACTGCTGGGTGGGAAGGGGAGAAAGGAAGGAGGGAGAAAAGATAATCTAGGAACACAAAAGTCAACTCCAAGTATCAGTCAACCACTCCATCCTAGGAGAATAAAATCACCGGGCAAGTGACAACACCTGTTTACACCTTTGCATCCTGTCTTAGAATGTGTTGGAATATCTGTCCTTGTAACTTTCAACAAGCCATTTTTTTTTTCTATACTCAACTTGGCTCAATAGCTAAGCTGTATAAAAGATGTCACCTCAGCTCCCTGTTAGGCTTGATGACCCTGTCCTCTCTTTGACCCACCTGGGAACTCGAAGGCATCCCCCTCTCAAGAGTACTCCTTCTTTAATAACCCTTAGGACCAAGTTAACCGTGAGTCAGAACCAAACGTGTCATTAATGATCAGAATTGAGTTAATTGCCTCTGATGGTAGGGATGGACTAGGTCAAGACAGGCAAGTTGTAGACAAGGGGGCAGTACAAACGAATGAAACAGTGTGTGGATATAGACCAGACACATTTCCCAACCCAACCATGCATGCTATCTCCCAAGACATAATTGACATTTGTAGTGATGGACTGCAGGGTTGTCTGCGGAGTGGAGAGACTGTGTTGACATTGAAAGCCGAGCAATTCAGGTATGTGAAGAGTTCACAGGCTTAAAACAAAAAAGTCTTGCTGTGTATAAAAAGGGAGGGAGGCGGATCAGAGGATGAGTTGGGGGAGGGGAGGGTCTCAGAAACAAAACTTCGTGTTATCCACATGCGAGGTTGTGCTTGTATTTTGTCCTACACAGCAGGAAGGGAATAGAGGCAGCTTAGTTTTCACAGAGCGGGGTTTCTTTCTGAACAAAACAGCAGTGCTTAGGTGACTGGAGTGAGCTGTGGATTGGCAGAAAGCTAAGGGGTTGAAGCTTCCATACTTAGGGCAGGCTCTCCCTCCTGGCCCCTACTGATAAGTCTGATGATACTGAGCGTCATGGATTGATTTCCCATTCCCTCGTTATGTCTTTGGAATAGGGATATTTCCAATCGCAAAAGAAGGGTTGTCTTTTCCATCACCTCTTCTGTTTCTAAAGTGGCTCAAACCGTGCTGTGATCTCCTCTATGGAAATACAGATTTTTTTTTTTTAAGCTGAGGGGGTAACTTGGTGGTAAAGCCCTTGACTAGTACTGGGTGTACTTCTGCAGCCCCTCAAAACCAAAACCAGACAGTGACAACCTCCTGTCTTTTGAGTTTCAATAGCAATTTAAAACACAAATGGTCCAAAGGAGAGCAGTCAGCCTCTGACTGATCCCATCCATGGGGCTGAAGTTCCAAGTCAATTCAGATTCCCAGCTTCTACCAGTCAGAAGCCTGGGCCACTGTTTTTGTCTTGGAACGAGTACTCAGAACTCTCTAGATCATCACTCTTTAAAAAATCCAACGTGACCTGGGGATATGGAACACACACACACACACACACACACACACACACACACACACACACTCAGTTAAACTAAATTTAGCTAATACAGCTTAAAATAATTTTTTTTTTCCTGAGGCACCGAGTTAATGCTAGGATCAAATTTCCGTTTGCTTTGTCAGCTACCAAATCCTATTTCAGGATGCCCCTTGTCTTTTTTGGAGCCCCAAGTCTGGGCTGCACTTTTGTCTACAGCAGGGAATCGGCCTGGGAGGAGGTGGCGGGCGGGCGGCTCCTTGTGCACCCCCTGACGAGGTTTTATCCAGCCTTCCAGGGACCTGGCTTACTGAAAAGGCAGTTCTTCTGCTGAAGTCACCCCCACCCCACCCACCCTGCTTAGAGCCCCTGGTATTGGGAGCTATTCACAACTTGATTTTGTTGGCCTAGAGATGGAGGCTCAGCTCCGGTGGGAGGGAGGTTTGAGTCTTACTTGGGGTGCCCTTGGGACTAGGGAGAGACTATGTTGGGGCTCCGAGGGCTGCTAGAGTTAAGAGAGTTCTGGGCGGTAGCCGCTGCCACCTGCGTCCAGGTTAGATTCAATTAAACTGAAGCACAGGTCTGAGAAAGAGCGTTGAAACCATTTTGCGACTCCATCCTCTCCACTATTTCTCTGCGGGATCAGCGAGAGCTGGAAGGCATGGAGTTACGGTTTTAAGGGCCCCTTTCACGGGATCGACTCTTTAATTAATGACTGCAGGCAGGATTTGGGAAACTTTTTGGCTCCACCAGACTCAGGACAGCACGAAGGACGCAAATCCCTAGCCCAGGGCTGTAAACAGACCGACTCCCCTTTCTTTCCCATTGCCTTTCTAGGAACTGTCTACCTTCAGCCCCATTGCAATAATTTCTGACTACCACTTCTCCCTAGGCCTTTCTTCCCCGACACCCAGAGCTCCTGTCCGGAGCCCCTTGTCGGTTAGCTATACTCTGTAGGTTTTGCAGTCGCATCCAAGATCGCTTGCTTTTTTGTAACAATTTATATCACCTTTCAATACAGGTTTGAGAGTACACCCCTGCCTAAACTTGTTACTAGTGTGGAAATACCACTCTTCTGTCTTGGTCTGGGTCTCCACACCCAAGCTTCAGTGTCTCAGTAGGATGACCCCCCACCCCGGGCAATATCTATTCATTTACACCTCTGAGATATTCTCCCTTCTTTCCCCTTCCATTCATGTCTGTTGGTCTGTCCTCCTCTTCTCCCACCCTCCTCCATTCCTCTCTCTACTTCTTCCCTCTATCTCTGTTCTTTGCAAAAACCCTCTCTGACTTTTCGGGGACGGGGGGGGGGGCGGGGAGACAAGCTGGGCTGTGCGGGCGAGGGGGGCTTCGCAGATAGTTGATATTCCGGGTCCAGCCGCTCTCCGCGTTCCCATTCTCTAAGCTCAGCCGGGGGGAAGTGTCGCCCCAGGCCAAACATATGCTTCTTTCCAGCGCGCTAATCCACCTTCAGCGTGGAGGCGTAATTGCTCGAGTGTCCATGGATTCTCTGCGCTTTGTCCCTCGCTGGCTCCCATCAGCCCTGGCACACGCCATTTCAATCAAATCTTTTCAGAAAACTGTCTCCTTTTATCAAGTCGCAGCCCGTGCGAACGACGGGAGCATTTAACAAAACACCCTGCGTGTTCTGCCGGCCTCCCTTGGCCCTGAGCGGGGGAGCTGCGATTAGAGCAACAACTTTCCACAGAGTTCAGTGGTGGGGAGGAAGGGGAGAGGGGAGGGAGGGTCGAGTGGGGAGGGGGGAAAGGGAGGGAGAGAGGGAGAGGGGAGAAGGGAGGGAGAGAGAGATAGGGAGAAAATAGGAGAGATGGAGAGAGAGAGAGAGAGAGAGAATCAGAATCAGAATGAATCAGAATCACCAGGCTAGACCCAAAGCGAGTCTCTTTGAAGGCCCTGGTGTCAGGTGTACTGGAAAGAGAAGGTCAAAGGTTACATTCAAAGCAGAAAACATGTTTCATCTCAGTTATTTGTTTATTTTTTTCCTTTGAAATCCCAGAAATGAATTGCTTCTGTGGCAAGTGTTTGGCCAGCCCGGTGGGATGAAAAAGGCCAACAGAAGCTAGCTCGGCCAAGTGGGCTGAGGGTAAGGGAGGCCCTGCCTGTAGGACATCCCTGGTGGGCTCTGCCTCTGAAAACTGAGACCAAAAGTTCCCGAGGCTGATTTCCGTGTACATATCACATCTCTTCTGTTGCCAGGGAGAGACGCCAGTAAGCGCTGTACGCGTGGCCTCCTCTACCTGGTGGCAAGACCCTCTTGGTAAATGGGGATGCTCACCCATTCTCTATGCAAGGTTTTAGTTGTATTCGGAGTTTCCTGAGGAAAAAAACGAGGCTATGACAGATTGAAAAGGACTTTAGGAAAAAAAAAAGCCCTAGGAGAAGATTAAAAACTAATTTTTTTGTGCTAGAGGACAAAAGAATGGAAAGCAAATGTGTAAAAGGAAGTGTAAGGTTTGGTTTTGTATAGCAATTATTATGCAAAGCAGAAGTCACTGTCGGTCTATTAGGAGAAAGCATCTTTTTTTTTTCTTTTGGTTTTTTGAGACAGGCTTTCTCCGTATAGCCATGACTGTCCTGGAACTCACTCTGTAGACCAGGCTGGCCTCGAACTCAGAAATCCGCCTGCCTCTGCCTCCCAAGTGCTGGGATTAAAGGCGTGCGCCACCACTGCCCGAATGGAGGAAGCATCCTTGTTGTTTTAAGATGAGAATATAGGGTAAAAGAACAGATCTCAAATCCCAAATCACTCCCCTATCCCCCCACGGAGATCAGATCGATTCTCATGGCTTGGGTAGTTTTTCCTTCTGCAACAATTTATCTGTGCTGGTCAAAGGGAAGAAGACAGTGCTCATGAGCGTGCCCCCCCCCCCGGCCCCCACATTCCTCATCCTACAGATGTAGAATTTCCGGTAAGTCTTTAAGTCATGAAATTCTCCCAGAGCTTGGGGGGGGCGGGCAGCAACTCTCCTGTGTGTACACTCTTAGGTTGAAGTACTTGATCTGGTAAGGTCTTTTTAGCTGCATGGTTCTTCGGCTTCAACCCACTGGTTTAGTTTATTTCCTGACAAAGCTATTTGGGGGCATTCCAAATAGATCAGACAGTTGATCCGAGATGATGCCTAGGTAAGTATTTGGAAGTCGATTTCCATAACCACACTTTAGTACATCTTTGGAAACACTTTCCTCAAGCCCCTAACATGTTAAGGCTTTGGGATGGGAAGCGCAAGTGTTTGTGTATGGGGGGATTGGTTTGATTCCTGCAGGACCTAGAAAATGGGACATATTCTTCTCTTGGCAGCGTTAACTTTGTCAGTGGTTTTAAGTAAGGAAAAGGTCATTTCTCTGGACATCCCAACCAGGAAGACTATCTGGAGAATGAGTTTGAAATTCATACTCATTTGCTTAGCCCACTGCCCCTCTTTTACATCTGCACCTCTCTCTGGTCAGTGTTGTGAATTCAGCCAAAAACCACTAAGAATCTTGGAAAGGAATTCAGTGTGAACCAGAAGGATGACAAGGGCTGGGATCGCTGGGCAGTGGTGGCGCACGCCTTTAATCCCAGCACTTGGGAGGCAGGGGCTAGGTGGATTTCTGAGTTCCAGGCCAGCCTGGTCTACAGAGTGAGTTCCAGGACAGCTAGGGCTACACAGAGAAACCCTGCCTCAAAAACAAAAACAAAAACAAAAACAAAAAACAAAAAAACAAAGACAAGGGCTGGGATCACAGGTCTCTGCTCCTAGGCCTGGTTTGACTTTCTCCTCTCTTTTCATCAGGACATAGAATCAGATAGGTTCAACTTCTTATATCAACTAGGCTTGGGTGGTGGGAGGGGGAGATCCATAATTAGGAAACTATGCATTTGGGGGAGTTTCTAACCAGCCCTGGGACCACACAGGTGAAACCTTTGAGGAGAAGAGACTAGAGGAAAATTTAGATCAGGAAAGCCCGAAATGGCCCCAGTCCCTCAATAATAAGATCATTTTTAGAGGAGCCCTGTTTTCTTAAATGCCCAAAGGTCATGACCTCCCCCCCCCCCCCCCCCCAATACCACTTTCTAACTCTTGGTTTTAGGACCAAGCAAAGTCCTGCTGGTTGAGCTCAGGGAGACCAGAGGCAAGGAATGCTGGGAGTGGCCCTCTCTTAAAATCTCCAGGAGCCCCCGTGTCTCTCAGTGACTTGGGTAAAAGAGGGAAATGCCACCTGCTTTGCCATTCAGAGGGCCTTTTGCTCCTAAAGCAAAGGTAGCGTGTGCAGGGGCAAACTGGGCAAAATGTACCATCTGGGAATCTTGGGTGTCTTAAAAATTATAACCCTTCTATACTCTCTCTAGCTTAAGTTCCAGCCCTTAGCTATGGGTGTCATAGGGGTGATAGTCAAGTCAGTGAAGTGTTGCTTGGGGAAAAATGGAGTTAGGAGGTTTGAGGGTGTTCTTCAGAGGGGAGGAATGTGGAAGGAATAAAGAATTCAGATAACTCTTATGAGCCCTCTCTCCAACGCGCCCCCCTACCCCCAGCATGTTGGCTGAACTTAGTGTTTCTTTGTACTGCCTAGGAAACCTTAAGAACCTTCTATAGGCTTAGGTTTAACCACAACCTTGACTGAATCTGGTTTATGAAAACCAGACTTCTCCAAGAGCCGGGTCTTCTGGCAGCAATTAGTCTGACTTTTCTTTAACAAAATTCTTTGTAATGCCATTCAGAAAACCAGTTGGTAGGAGTTTGTGGTACGGTGTGTGTGTGTGTGTGTGGGGGGTGTATATGGAAAGGGTAGATGGGGTGAGGGGTGGCTTAGAGAAGGCCAATTTGTATGATTTGGTGGAAAAAAATTCACAGTGTTAGCACATTAGGTTGGGGGAGCTGTGAAATATTTAATTAGTGCCCTGGCTGGAATCCTATTAAAACAGCTTCTAGTTTAGAAAAGCCTGTTTGTCTCTTTTCTATGTGCAAAGTAAGGGACAGCATTGTCCTTCTTCCTTGCCACCAAATGATTTCAAATATTTGGCCAAATCAGTCTAAGATCCGGGCTACATGAAGAGAGTGAACGAAAGGCCCTACTAGTGACTATCAGAAGGATTCTGCAGGCACGTGGGGGGAATGGTAGAGAGCAGCTTGGGGTAGGGGGATCCTGAGTCTATCTTCAGTTCGTCATCAGCCTCACTCTTCCTGACGGGTGAGGGCTTGCTTTAGCAAAGCCCTAGATACTCCCCCCCCCCATGTTTAAAAACCCAAGCCCACAACACATTCACACTGACAACAAACAAGAGACCCATTCATGGGCTCTGCCACCTTCTCCCGGTTGGTTATGCAAATACTAAATTGAATCAACTGGCTAGAACGTTCAGCCCGTTGCTGAAATATGATAGAAAAAAAAAGTTGGGTATTCCAAGGAAATTGATTCCAACAGTTCATTTTCAGTCTTCCAGTCGGTATGGATGTCTGCGTGTCTGACGGTGGAGGGACACAAATAAATCTTGTTGGGGTTGAGGCTGCCGTTCTGCAAAGCTGCTGGCAGTTTGGGAGACCCGCCCCCTCCCTTTGCTCCCGGGGAGATAAGAATTCAAGCCATTTCGCTGGCAAGGCGCAACACTATGGGGCGGCTCAGCCCTCAGGCGGAAGACTTCCCCCTGAACCCTTCTCCTGGCTCGCCTTTCGCTGACTGCAGGGCAGGAGGTCCTCCCGGCCAATTTAATTGAGAGCCCACTTCAGGCGTGAATGCGGCTAGCTCCTGCCTCTAACCTTGCCCCAAGGAGTAAGGGATGGAGGAGACGAACCTGGAGCCCGCTGGGAACAAACATACTCTCCCTTTTCCCTCAGACCCCAGGCACAGGATCTTCCTTTAGGTTATGTGAAGCAGTCTTGTTTCGGAAAACCGGTCTTGTTTCTCTTTCCTAGGCCTTTGGAGACTTCGATTTCTTAAACTTGTGCCTCAGTTTCCCTATTTCAGAGATCAAAGGGAAAAGTTTCTCTGGGAGGTGGCCAGGTCTATGCTTGTTTCTCGGGCCATTGCGGTGCAGACTGGCGGGAAGAGAGGTGCACCAGCCAGGGTGAGGGAGTCCAAGCCTTGTTGCCCAGCTAGGGACACAGAGAGTCCCCACAGAGTCCCAGGCACCCAATCGCTACCCAGAACAACCGGGGCACACCGCTACGCTGGCGGCTTCCCACCACCAACGTCTCCATCCCAAGCATGGGGGGCCGGGGAGGGGAGGTGGAAATCCAATCTTTCTGCAACCCAATACATCATTCCAATAAGAATGACTTCACTTTAATAAAGATTTAATACGCTAAATCTGTCTTTGTCGCTGATTGATGGTTCTTTGTCCTGAAGCCGATTTGGGTTTTACTGATCAGGAATTCCGAGGGCAAAGCTGTAATTCAGACTGTTGTTACTTTTGATAACACTCACAGGAGAAGAAAACGTCCCCGCGTGCGCATAGCCACGCACACGCGCTCCCAGGCTTGTCGCCTTGTTCTCTTTGGGTTCCGGGTACCCGCATCTAGAAAGCTCTCTAGCTGACTGCCCCCGCCGTGGGGGAAGGGAACTGGGGTAGAGAAGGGGATGGAAGGGGAGGGGAGGGGAAAGGAGGGGAAGGGAAGGGAGGGGTAGGGCATGGAGCGCCGCGTCTGTCGGGAGAACCATTTGCTCTGAATCACAAATTTTCACGGCTTAGAAAGAAAAGGTAGAGCTAATGTCTGGCTCAATTAATAAACATGGTAATTTCACACCCGGAGAAGGACATAATTTCATCCGAGCGCTATCGGCGCCATCACAAAGGGTCAGGGCGCAGCTGCGGCGAACCCGGGTCATTACGGAGTCGCCGAGCAGCTCCCGCGCCCCGGCCCAGCGCGCGCCTTCGGGCGACGTATGGCTGCGGGCGAGGCCGGGGCTTCCCCCGATAAAGGACTTACCCACCGAGCGGGGAATGGCGTGGCTTTCAGAGCACCAGTAATCAGCTCGCAGACGCAGTGCCCGTCACGCCCCCCCCTTGTGTACTTTTTTCTTTTCTTTTTTTTTTTAAATAAAAGATGCCTTGAGCTAGCACCTTCTGCCCATAACCTCCGTCTCTCTTTCGTCTTTTTCTGAGAAAACCACAACTACCATTGAAGAACGTACGCACATATACCCATTTATTTTTATTTTTATTTTTGAGAAGTTTCTTTTAATGCACTGGCCCTAGAAGCCTATTGTATCTGGAAATTTCAAGACAGTTGTCGTTGATAAATTTCTGATGTCAAGATATTGGGTCTAGGAGCTGGGAGACAAGATATTAGCTTCAACCTCATAATCTTTTAATCACATTACACTTTAAGTGAGCACGAGTGATTTCACCCATCGGTGATTTATGTAAGCATTTGGGACACAATTATTCGTGTCCTACACGAGTACCGACTGGAGCACAGTTGGTTAAAAAGGAAATCCTGAGCTTGTGGAAGCCGAACCATCTTCACGACTCGCCCCATCTCAGAATCAAAATTCATGCGTAAT
>JADRCC010569540.1:0-13632 GCA_019843855.1 Hylomyscus alleni | reverse complement strand
TTTTTTTGTGCCTCCTGAAAATCAGAAATGAGTTTATTTATAATTGAAAAATAAAAATCACATGTGTTTATGGTGTACAACATGATGCGTGGAGAAAGTCAATTTCATTTTAATCTATGGACAAAGCAGCTTAAAATAGCTTGAGCTTAGAATTTGCTCTTAATCAACAGCTGGGGAAGTAAGATAAATGCGTGCCTTGGAAAGGGGCAGTGTGGGGAAGGCAGGCTGTAGTGGGAGGACAGTATCCTGAGGTCAAGTGTCCAGTAATTAGGATACATGTGCTGGGACCAAGACTGCTTGGTCCACCTTTATCTTTGGCCCCTAAATTATTGCTTGGTACCCAGGAAGATCAATTAGTATCTACTGAGTTAATGAGCTAATGAACATTGCTGTAGTTTATACATGGGTTTTTTTGTATTTCCAGCCCAGTCTCCATGTGACAATGTTGAGACATAGTAGGATATTTAAAGAAGTGGAATGTAATTGGGTCATGGGAGGATTTACATAAGGAGTTAATGTACTTTTAATGGGATTCCAGTTAGTTCCTATAAAAAGAGGAAGCCTGGGTGGGCCATGGTGGCACATACCTGTAAATCCCAGCCCTCTGAGGCTTAGAAAAAAGGATTGAGAGTTTGAGGCCTGCCTGGGACACAGCAGGACCTTCCCTCTGACACAAACCCCTCTAGGGATAGGGGGAGGGACCAGCTCCTGAACTTCTTGGACTTTCTGTCTGACTCACCATGTGATCATATTCTACAAGTTTCCTGTCATTGTGATGCCATTCTCTATGATGGCTTCACTAGAGACCAAAGAGAGTCATCTGAATCAAGATTTCAACCTCCAAATCTATGAGATTAATACATCTCTTTTCTTACTACATGTCCCAGTTCCAGTATTTTGTTATTGTGACAGAAATCGGATTACTACATTAGTGTCAAAATAAAGGGCCAGGTATGGTGCCACATGCCTTTAATCCCAGCATGAGGGAGGCAGAAGCAGGAGGATGGTCCCTTCATTCTGACAGGTGTTAAAATTAATCTTAATAATATTTAATAAAAATAGAACAGTAAACATACCTATTAGCTACCTCCTAACTTCTCTTGCAGCTACAGTCTAGTCAAAGAGAAAAAGGATACATGGTATTTGCACTTATACAGTACTTGCACAAAGTTGTATGAAATGCATTTTCTTTCCTTCTTCTGCCATCCTACTGTCTGGATTAGCCCCAATGATGGGCTTTAGGTCCATCAGCCACATGAGCATGGACTACAGACAGCAGGAAAACAAACAGAAAGATTCTAGCATGGGCTTCCAATGGCCATTGTTAATTTACCTGTCCTAAATTATCTGCCCTCAGACTTGCTGTTCCATAAAGGATAAATCAGCTTCTACGTTTACAGCCACTTTCCTTTGGAAGCATGCAGTTATAACCAGAGAAAGTTAATCCTGAAGATGTAGATTAGCCCCTATCCCTTAGAGACAATGTAGACCAAACAAGAATGAGGCAGCCCAGGAAATATCCAGTTTCCCATAGCAGCAAACATCTCTCTATCTGGTACCTGTGCCTGGCTCCCTGGACACTGTCCCTTCTGCACCTTCAATCAGAACCCTGTAAGTCTGAGGACAGTGCTTTTGATAGAGATTCTCCACCAGAGTGTGGCTTCCTCTGACCACAGTTCTGCCCTCTTTATTCATAAAGTTCCACAAATGCAGTGCGTAGGAGTCATTGAAGCTCGGCTCTGTGTCCCACACTTCGTAGTAGCGCCTCCACTGAGGATAAGGGATGGGGTAAAATCTCTGGGGATGAAGGAAGGAAATATTCAAACATTTCAGGTCGCCCAACCCTTGGAAGTCTTGGAGTCTACACCACACCCGTAACATCCTTGTCATCAACGTGGGACCTTGGTTGCCCCAAATGCCTGAGTTATAGTGCTCAACAAAGTTCTCCATGCAGGCCCACAGAAAGGGGTGATGGGGAAGGAAGCCAAATACCCCATTACTGGAGTGTCGGGAGCCCTGGGCTGCCAGGAAGTTCTCCTCTGGGATAGGCCTGATAGATATGACGTCAGTGTCCATGTAGATGCCACCGTACTTCCAGATGATGGCCAGGCGGGATGCGTCTGAGCTGACGTGCAGCCAGTGTTTCTCTGTACTGCTGTTGACCTATGGGAACAGGTACAAATGAGCCCTCAATCTCGAAGATTGGCTAGAAAGGAATACAACAAGTTGATTCCCCAAAACCTATATGATTGCAAGCCAAACTTTGTAAAATTCTCAATTTACCTTTCCTGACACCCCCCTCCCAATTTTCATTGAAGTAAAGAGTTTGTAGCAATCAGCCATTAAAGATTTCAAAAAATGGTATTCTTTCACCAAAGCAGTGGGAAAATAGAGGTGAAATTTGGCTGGAATTTCACAAAGAGCAGTATGAGTCATTCTACCACATGGGTTACAATAACCACAAATACGCAGGGCGGTGGTGGCGCATGCCTTTAATCCCAGCACTTGGGAGGCAGAGGCAGGCCTGGTCTACAGAGTGAGTTCCAGGACAGCCAGGGCTACACAGAGAAACCCTGTTCTCGAAAAACCAATAATAATAATAACAACAACAACCACAAATACGAAACTGTGAAAGATAGATTTTTTTTTTAAGTCTTCAAAATGTTGAAGATTGATATTTAGGAAAAAAAAAGTCAACACACTAGCGGAGAAATTGGAGAGAGAAAAAGAATCTGAGGATTCACGCATGTATGCCTTTCTTTGCTTAGAAGGTCCTTCAATAAAGTCCACTGAACACCTTCTCACTGGGCACTGAGCACTGATAAAAAACACAGCAGTGAACACACAGGCAAGCATCTCCATTGGGGGGAGATCGACAACGGACAGCACATACTGTCTTGGTGTTGATAAGGACTATGAAGGGAACAAAAAGGCCAGATGAGGATCAAGAGGGCCCACAATGTAACATTAGGTTTCAGCAGAAACTTGCACGTAGATGTGTGCCCCTCAGACACACCCGGGAGAAAGTTCTAAGTGGAACAGTCAACAAGTACAAGGGCCCTAAGGCAGACGCATATTGGCCACCATGCAGAAGCAGAGTGGCTAACCCTTGACACTCTGAATGATGCCCTGCTCTGCTTGCAGACAGGAGCCTGACACAACTGTCATCTGAGAGTCTTCATCCAACAGCAGATGGAAACAGATGCAGAGACCCACAGCCAAATATTAAGTGGAGCTCTGGGAGCCTTGTAGAAGAGTTGGGGGGGGGGGGGCTGTTGATCCAGCTGGAAGGGTCAAGGACACCACAAGGAGACGTACAGAGTCAACCAAGCTAGGCTCATGGAGGCTCACGGAGACTGAACCACCAACCAAAGAGCAAGCAGGGACTGGATCTAGATCCCCTACACATACGTAGCAGATGTGCAGCTTGGTCTTCACGTGGGTCCCCTAACAATTAGAGTGGGGGCTGTCTCTGACTCTGGTGCCTACCTTCGGATCCCCTTTCCCTTGGCTGGACTGTCTTGTCTGACCTCAGTGGGAGAGGATGCACCTAGACCTAGAGCAGGCTGGCACCCATGAGGGGGCCTCCACTGCTCTGAGGAGAAGAGAGGGTTGTGAGGGTGTGACAGAGAGGAGAGGAGGAAGAGGAGCTATGATCAGGATGTAAAGTTAATTCTGAAACCTCAGAAATAGGCCAGCATATGTCAATGATCATTCTAAGAACACTTTGTAATCTATGCAAATCCTCACAGATAGGATGAATGCTCATTCTAAGCTTTGAATGAGAAATTAAGGGACGCAGTGCTCTTTTTTTTTTTTTTTTTTTTCTCGAGACAGGGTTTCTCTGTGTAGCGCTGGCTGTCCTGGAACTCACTCTGTAGACCAGGCTGGCCTCGAACTCAGAAATTCGCCTGCCTCTGCCTCCCAAGTGCTGGGATTAAAGGCGTGCGCCACCACTGCCTGGCAAAGACTTATTTATTTACTATTATATGTAAGTACAATGTAGCTGTCTTCAGACGCATCAGAAGAGGGCATCAGATCTCATTACGGATGGTTGTGAGCCACCATGTGGTCGCTGGGATTTGAACTCAGGACCTTTGGAGGAGCAGTCAGTGCTCTTAACTGCTGAGGCATCTCTCCAGCCTGGACCCAATGCTCTTGTCATTTGTCCCCAGGTATGAGATGGGGATAGGGGAAGAACCTGAGCCAGAGCATCTTATCTTCAGATACTCCCTCATTCACAAGAGACTACATTTTGGTAAAAATCAGTATAACTTGGGATCGTAAGGGTTGTGGCTGAACAAAGAGACATAGAACACCAGAAGCCTCAGAGAAGCCGAAGAGGAACCCTGCCTGGATGTGAGCATTAGTGGAAGTGGAGGAAGGGCTGAGAACAGTGGCCATGTTGGTTCTGGACTTCTTCAAGAGTTCCAACTGCCTGCAGGGTTCACATAGCAAACCTAGCAGCCCTTAGGAAATGATGGCACAGTGGATCCTCCCTAACGTGTGCCCCCATCTGTCTCCTGTGGAGGCTCGTCGGGGACAGAACATGCCATGGCCCAGTTCCCTCCAGAGGATCATGATAGGAATGCTAGAGTTACACACTCCGGTACAGAGCCCTACAGACTCAGATGATGGGTTAAGGGTTCTGCACCTCAGGGCTCACTTTGCTCCTAAAACCTAACAGGACACAAAATCTAGGTCCATCTTAGCACAACCCAAGGTTTGCTCCAAAGGATTTTAGTTCCAAGATGTTAGTTCTGTATCACCCTGAAAGAGGTTTCTAAATAGAGCTAAGGTTTCCTTGTTCAGAACCATAATGAGGTTGGTTTGTTTTGTGGGGTTTTTTCAAGCTAGCTGTCTCCTCTATTCAAGGCACCTGCCTTCCCGGCCTGTTACATACCCTGCTGTTACTGAGACATTGTTACTCACTTTCCAGGAACCCTGGCTGCAGGCAGCTCCCAAGACTAGCAGCAGATGAGCGCTTAAGACAGTTGAGTTGTTCCACTTCCTCCTGGCCAGCTCCAGTTTGACATTTCCAGGCTCTTGTAACAAATGGGACCTTAGCATCTAAAAGTCACTGGAGCCCAAGGAGAAACTGCCTCCCGAGAAGCTGCCCACCACCCCAGCCCCTGCCAGCCGAATCTACTAGAAGGGTCCCAACAGGCTTACAGCTTAGTCTGACAAATGCTTCCAGAAGACAGCAACTAACTTCAAGCCTGCCAGCCACAGACCCACCTACCAAAGCCCAGCTATTGGGGCAAGACAGGGCAGGGGAGGGGAGGGTTTTGTTTTTTTTTTTTCCTATTACGACTATGCTATAGTAAGCTGAATAATGACCACCCAAAGACATCAGGCCCTGATTCCTGGAACCTGTAAATACGGGGGTGAAGATCTTTGCGGATGAGATGGGGTGATGATCCTGGGTTATCCTGGTGGGTCCTTGAAAATGTCAATATGCAAGCCTGAGATCAATTGTTAGAGGAGCGATACAATTGTAAGTTAAAGCCGCGATACAATAACCTCTCTTTTGCTACTTGCCTCACACAGTTTAAGTATTTACTGGCATTTGGTCCAAGGTGAGCTAGAATTTAGACAGAACTTCATATGGCAAGTAGATGTTATGACACCAACTTTTAAATTATTTCTGTTTTTAAGAATAATTTTCTTGCTGGGCAGTGGTGGTGCATGCCTTTAATCCCAGCATTTGGGAGGCAGAGGCAGGTAGATTTCTGAGTTCAAGGTCAGCCTGGTCTAAAGAGGGAGTTCCAGGACATCCAGGGCTCTGTTTTGAAAAACCAAGAAAAAAAAAGAATAATTTTCTTTATAAGCTCAACATTTTTGAAAGTTGCTTCTATTTCAATCATATTCAAGTGTCTATTATAAGCATCCAGTCTCTTTAGTTTTCTGTTTGTTTGTTGCAGCAGAGAGGTGAGGTGAAGGGCTTGATTTGTCTTTGGATTTTATAAATTTTTTCTGTTGTTGTTGCTTTTTGAAACAGAATCTCAAGTAGCCCAGGCTAGCCTTCAATGTGCTATGAAGAGAAAGATGACTTTAAATCCCTGATCTCCATGCTTCCCACTCCAAGTAGTGGGTTTACTGGTGTGTCCCCCACAAAGGGTTCCTCAGTTCTTTTTAATGCTGAGTCGGTTGAATAGCTGAATGGAGAAGAGTCTCTCACTCTGAGCTGTCTTAGATTTTCCACAGGATGTCAATGAAACACTCAGCTAAGCCCCGTCTAATGGAGAACTGCACTCGATTCCCTTAAGCACCCCCTCAACTGCACATCCTCACTGAGACCAACCTCACACTGAAATACTATTTCCTGGTTATGACATACTGCTAAGAGGAGGGTCATCAGATTCCTAGGGGTTCTGGGGACTTCTCCATCCTACCTCATCACAACCCAATCTCACGGAGCACCATGACACCAATCCTTCCTGAATTTTCGACCGACATCACTTTCATTTTAAATATTGCTTCATTTCCGCCTCTGATGTTGAAAAGGTTTAACATAGATGGGCTTTAAGTTATAATGAAAAATAAGGCCTCCATATACCTAGAAAGGACTAAAAATCCATCTAGTTAAGAAAAGCCTCCCATATACCAAAGAGCCTCAGAGAACAAGCCTCTATTCGAAGGGAACCAGTCCAATTGCCAACGAGACTGACTTATACCTGAACCAGAATGCTGAACAGAGGGCAAGTAGGAACCCAGTAGTCTGAGGGCTAGACTCGACTCTTTCTGAGTCCTTGCCCTCAGTTTGCTTGTCTACAGTGAGTGTAGTGGACCCATTTTCTACATGTTCTCTTTGTCCTTCCCAACACAGACTTTCTCAATGATTTGAATACTTACTTTGGTGTACCACGAAAACAAGGGCGTGTCTTCAAACAGTCTTTTCATGTCCAAAGGCACAAAGAAAACATTATTAATGGCCGAGAGGAGGGAGAAGGCCAGGTAGCTGGTGTTTGAAGTCAGCTGCATGGAGGAGTTGCCGAGCCCTCTCATGAAGAAGATGATGGGCTGCTCAGGGTAGATTCTAGCAGCAGATTCCACAGCACAGGAGACCAAGGGAGGTGGCTCCACTCTCTCAGAGGTCTCTATAAACATGATGCTTCGTCCATTCTTCAGGAGGCCTTCCGACCCCTGTGGAGATGTGAAAGGAGGCAGGCAAGCAAAAAAGCACTGAGACCTCAGAGTGAGCTGGTACAGCAGGCCACAGGCAAACACCAGGACCAGGGACAGGGAGAGATGAAGTTCCTTCAGCATGTCCTCCAGTCCCTCTAGCCTCTCCTTCAAGCAAGAGAGTTCATTAGAATTCGCCCTGGTGATCCTGACGGAGACAACCTAGAGGAAAATGAGTAAGAATATCACTTACCGATTTGGATGGAAAAAAAAAAAGACCCACGTGAAATATAATCAAGTCAAGCGTGACGATATTAAAAACAAATTCATCTTAGAGTTATATTTATAAAAGATGACAATTAATGGTTAATATACATGTTAGCAAGGCACGGTTGTCTTAACAGAAGAAAAGGAGAACGGTCGCCGGAGACAATGGATGTCAGGAATGTGGGAAATTTTGAATGAATTCATCATTTAAAAAAAAAATTCAAGAAGATTTATTAATCTGACAAATGTTACCTGCTAAACAATACATAGATGATAATATATAGGTAGTATACAGATAGAAATAGATGATAATATAAAGATAGCATAGATAAGTGTATAGAGCGATCAGCCTTCTCCCACAAAACATTCCTATAAAGCTTAGCTGTGATAAAATGCTGGTTGTCACTTTAGCCAGTCAATACTACTCTAACCATTCTAACCAAGTCAATGAGAGAAAAGGAAGGAAAAGATCACGACTATAAATATTAGAGGAGGCCCAAGTATTACCAGGTTCCCAACCATGACTACAGATGAAGAAAACTGAATATAGTATATGTTCCAAAATCAACAGAATTCAGAAGAAAATTAATGAAGGCTCTAAACAGGAGGTTAGAGGGTTACACTGTGTATGGAGATTGCAAGCAGGGAAGCTGTGCTTCCATGGCAGGCCAGGCTCCAGGCAGGGCTTCACAGGTTCCCTCCCGGCAGAAAGTCACTTGAACCTAAGCTGACTCTGAGACAGCACCAATTTCAATTCCTAAAAGGCCCATTTTTTTTTTTTTCGACTTCTACATAGCTCTTTCAGAAAACTCAAATCCAGGAGCCCAGAACTTACTTTTCAGCCAGAGACTTGCAGTTGAAGTCTTAGAAGTAAGGACACATTTTTCCTGTATACATTCTGATAACTCACAGCCCAATCTTCCAATTCAGCCACACAGAGGAAAGTCAATTATTGGCAGAAGATCAAGACTAAACATAAGAACTCCCTAGGAAGCCCCTCCCTTCCCTAAGCTCCTCCCCCCCACACCCTAAAGTTGCTATGTAGGAACAATAGGAGATCACAAGAAATTTTAGATAAACCACACACTTAGCAAGCCTATTGGGGGCTCTGTCATGGGGGCTCCAAGAGAGTCCTCTCAGGTGGAGGAAACTGAGAGCATGATGCTGGTGCCAGTACATTCTGTACCTGCTCAGCTGAGTTTGAATCAAACTCATGGGCAGAGATAGGAAAGGGTCTTCATGAGACAATCTGTAATTTGACCAAGATTTCTCCTTTGCAATCATGATGAAAAAGTTTGATTCAAAGAAGAGAAAGGGGGCTGGCGAGATGGCTCAGCGGGTAAGAGCACTGACTGCTCTTCTGAAGGTCCTGAGTTCAATTCCCAGCAACCACATGGTGGCTCACAACCACCTGTAATGAGTTGTCTGAAGACAACTGCAGTAAATTACACTGGAGCGATTGGGGTCGGAGGGAGAGAGCCAGGCCGCAGCAAGCGGGGCCGGAAGAGGTCCTGAGATCAACAGCAGCCATCTGTAAAACTATAGTGTACTCATACACATAAAATAAATAAAAATAAATCTTTAAAGAAAGAAAGAAAGAAAAGAAAGATCCTCTGTGCCATCAAAGCAATGGACAAACTCCAGCAGCCTAAAGGCCTAGGGATATACAATGAGAACAGATACCCTAGTGTCAGCTACAGTGTCTGAAGAACTCTTTCTTTGTCCCTTGAGGTACCATCGTGGAGAAGGATCCTCCTCTTACTCTCACAGAGTCATCTTGATCACCTACAGCTAGTGTGGGCTCCCTCAAGGTATCTTGAACCTCCATTGTCTAGCCCCATGGTCCCCAATGTGAGTGTTCAAAAAAAAAAACAGGCTCCCCTGGATGCTCCAGTATGATCAGGGAGGTGCCCTGCTGGACAGACTATGGATCCAGTCCTACATTAAGAGAACTGAAGTTGTCACATTTATTGGTATCTCTGGGTTTTCTTTGTCTGGGCATGCCCAGGACTGGCTCTTAGATCTCCACACGCTCCTCCTTTGTTTGGGGACTGGATTTCTTCTGTGGATCTGATCAGCTGTGGGATCAAGGTACTCTGTCATCTTTCAAGAGTTCCTGGAGTTGTGTAGAAGTGGTCAAGAGGGAAGACTGGTGTTCCTGCTACTTGTTTGGGGCGAACTAGAGAGCTGAGTTTGTGGAAGTGATATATTCCTTGTGCCTGTCTGTGTAGATCAAGTAGCGGGTACGCTAGTGGTCAAGGCATTAAAGCAGTGTAGTCAGGTGGTCTGCTCAGTGGGGGATGGGTATGAGTTTGAGTGATGCAGTAAAGTCCCAAGCCTCACAAGTAGGACCTGCTGACCGAGAACCAGGTAGAGTGACAGACACCTCCATCTGTCCAGGACAAGCAATAGGACCCGTGGGAAGTGCAGAAAATAATCTCTTCAGGCTTGCCATAGGGATGAAATGGTTAAAGAAGCAACTCTGGCTTCCCACCAGGGAGAAGAGGAAAGACACTGTTAATGTAGATGGAGTCCAGCAGATTGGTGCACATCGCCGATCCCAGTGCTGGGGAGGTCGAGGCAGGAAGATCAGGAATTCAGGGTTAGCTTCAGTCATACTGCAAGTTCGAGGCCAGCCCGAGAGACATGAGAGCCTGCCTCAAAAACAAAACAAAAATTAATGTAGAGTGTATTTGGACTCCTTGATAAAAACATAAAGCCGGTCTCCTCTCTGGGTAAAAAAAAAAAAATTTTTAATTTATGAATGAAATTTGTATCCCCATGAGCCTTTCAGGGAAAAATCCTTGCCTGCTGTTAGTGTCATGTATCCAAAAAGCCAATCACAGGTACTCAGGAAATGTTTCTATCACTGCTGGATATCCTTCCCCATCTTCCTGAGAAGGCCTCCTGTCATTCACAGTCCATGGACTTCCAAGGATGAACAGACAACACATCCAGCCAACACACAGCCAGTCTGTCTATTGAGGCCCAGGTCACAGCAGAGGCGCTTACCTCAGACGTCATGGATGCCCTAGGATCTGCAAGGATGAGTTACAGGAGGTCGTCCAGGGGGCTATAATTGGCATTAAACTTAGATGTCACTTACCAAGACTCTCCTACTTATCACTTTCCAAAAACAAAACAAAACAAAAAGTTGACACCAACCTCCCTGTCCCCAGACACTGTTTTCAAAAATGTCTTCCAATTTTTTTTTTTTTCAATACAGAATCTCAGGCTTTCTCAAACTCTGCAAACCAACCCTAGACTGCCCAGTGCAAACTTCTGAAAGAGGATGTCCAGAGAGCTCCTGGACTTTGAGCAGCAGACCTGTTGGGATCTGATGAGAGTCACATATGGATCTGGGTGTTACCTGCCTTCCTAGGAACTTCTGCCTTGTGCGAAGGAATCCTTTCACCATTAGCGAGCATGTAAGCCAGATCCAGGCAACCCAACAGACAAGCGAGCCTGAGGAACAGTCTTGGTTAATAAGGTCTTGGGAAACGTTGATCAGTATGGCCCCAAATATATTAACCAGATGGGGAAAAAAATCTGAATGCAGTATTATTTCAATTCCTATTTATGAGGCTGTTCCTTGGATCTTGAAGCTATTTTCTTTTCTTTTCTTCTTTCTTTCTTCTTTTAAGTAAGGAGGAAACCATGGAATCAAAAGGGAGTTTTTTTATGCATGCCCTCTGATAATCTCAATTAGAAATAGTTCAGGATTTGGAGCTAAGCACCCTCTTGAATAAAGAACCCACTGTATCGGGCCAGGGGGGTTAAAAGGATCTTTAATAGTAAATGTTTATTGACTTGAATTGCCCCTAAAATGTAAACTTTGCCTTTCTGTAGCTTCTTTGAACTCAGGTTTATTGTGAGAAGGAAATGTTAGAGCCAATCCTATTTGCTTTGGCCTTTAGTGCTAAGGTTCCGGTTTTTAACATATTTGTTAAGCAAGTGGGACTGATAAACTTGTTAAAGCATTTAACTACCAGCAGTGCAAGACAAATTATCCAAGGAGATAGCTTGTCCACATGGTCAATTACTTTCCTCCCCCAGACAAAGCCCATAGAAGACTTTATTCGGATGTGAGTAGAGGAAATGTCTGGACTCAGACCTCCTCACGCCATGGAGTGAGAAACAACCAAATAGCACAGTGCTTGGGAACCCATGAAGAAACAATGAGAGGAGTGATGTATGCTTAAGACTTAGGGTGTCATGAAACTCCAAATGAGATCAGTGACTTAATGCCATCATCCTTTGCAATGTATTTTAAACTATCTCAGACTCCCAGAAAATGGTCCTAGCCTTGTGCTTTGGTCTCCTCTCTTCTTTATGTGGGGCATACCTATGCCAAACCTGCCCCTGTGCACAAAACCTTTCAAGGCAATCAAGACGGTTCCTTGGTTTGTTTTAGAGGCTATTGTAACAATGTGTGTCATTATCCCACACACCTTTAACAAGTATTTGCAGATAAAACAGTTGCTGGGAGATAAGATACAATGAATTCCCTGGTGAGCCTCTCTCTCCGACTGACACCACTTTTTAAGGCTTTGTGGCCCAAGTCTTCTGATTCAGAGTTGAATTCCATCTTCCACAAGGAGAATGAGAACATCTTAAATCTTCCCATACCGCCCACACAGCACAGGACTGTCTTGGGGGACTGAGCGTATCCCAATACCGATGAAAGAAAACATTACAGGCTGCTATAATGTCACAAGCACACACACCCCAGATTTACCTAATCTCAAGGTGATATGTTTAGAGGTCAAATCTGAGAGAGGTGTTTAGGTTCAGATTAAATCTCTCTATTTTTTCTTTTTGCTAAAGTAGTAAAATGACTTTATTTGGAATGAAATAATTACACAGACTAAAGGAGAGATACACTCTTGATACTCTAACAGCAGGCACATGAGTCCAGAGTATGAGCCAGATTAAAATCTTTATAAGGACTCTCTCTCTCTCTCTCTCTCTCTCTCTCTCTCTCTCTCTCTCTCTCTCTCTCTTTCTCTCTCTCTCTCTCTCTCTGCTTCCAAAGTGATAATAAGAAAGTGTCTTCTGTTGAAGCCACCCAATGTGTGGTATTTTGTTGTAGCAGACTGAGCCATGGCAGAAAGCCTCCATTTATTTCAGAAAGCCTCCATTTATTTCAGAAAGCCTCCATTTATTTCATGAAAGTCTGTTTTTTAGCTCTAGAGGATGTTGAAACTGCTTCTAAGAATTAGGCTGGGGACCAGAGAGATAGCTCAGTGGGTAAGGCATGAGCTCCAACCCGGATGATCTGAGTTCAGTCCCCAGAATCCACATGGTGGAAGCAGAAAACGGACTCCTGAAAGAATTGGAACCAGGCCTCAGTGGGGAAGGAGCAATCTGCATCCACAACAGATCATGACAGCGTGAGGTCGCCTGTCCGTCTCTCTCCACTTTCCTGTCTTTGGTCATGGTTGTTGGTTTGGTTGGCTGATTTGGTGTGAGTTGTTGCTTTAGTATAGATGAAGAGCCCTGTCTCCTTTTTCCCATGGTCATGGTACACACAAGACGACCCCAAGTCGGAAGCTACAGAACCACTCTCAGCTCTCTCTCCTCCGATAGTATATAATATGTGTAAATACACGTTCCCCTAGAAGCATATACTAAGACAACGGTGGCTATGCATGGGCTTTATTAGGGCACTGGTGATGAGGGCTCTTCCTTCCTTCCTTCTTTCCTTTTTTCTTTTTGGTTTTTTTTTTTCTGAGACAGGGTTTCTCTATGTAGTCCTGGCTGGCCTGGACTCACCTTGTAGACCAGGTTGGCCTCGAACTCACAGAGATCCGCCTGCCTCTGTCTCCCAAGTGCTGGGATTAAAGGCATGAGCCACCACCACACAGCTGTGATGTGAGTTTTCAAAGTGGCCGCATTGCTGAGACAGTTATCAGCTCACAATAAGAGTCTGGAAGAACCCTGGCAGGAGATATGGCATGCTGCCTGACCTATGAATGTCCTTGGCTAAAGCAGCTTCAGCCAAGTCATCAGGAAGTCCTCAAGCCAGAATCTGGCATCACAAGAATTTTCTGTCTCCAGCAATAGGTGGCTGTTAGGGACCTCATTATACATAGTCATTGGCACAGAGTAGCCTTCAGGAGGAGCTTCACAGAATCTTCCCCCGCTGCCCCCACCCTTGCCCTCTGCACCCCAAACCCACCTCTCACCTCAGTTACATTCTGCAGTCAGAGGTCTGTGAGAAGACATTCTCACCACCAC
>JADRCC010569538.1:2439-16816 GCA_019843855.1 Hylomyscus alleni | reverse complement strand
GGGGATGGAGGAAAACAAGACAACCAAGTCCTCTAAATCAACTAGCTCATATGAACTTACAGGAACTGAAGCAGCATGCATGGTATCTGCATAGGTCTGTACCAGGTCCTTTGCACATGTCTTAGTCTCTTATTCTTGTGCCTTCACTTGGGATCTTTTCCTTTTGTTGGTTTGTCTTGTCTAACTTAGATGTGATATTTTTTGTTTTATCATATTATATTGTATATCTTTAAATGAATGAATGAATGAATTAGTTAATGAAAATCTAGCTACTGTAGTAAAGGTTAACAACTGAACTGTCATTTATACCTGCTGAGATAGGGAAAATGAGTTTTCTCCAAGAGAGTGACACTGGATGTATTAACCACTCAAGGGCAGGCTTCACACTCATTCCAACATATAATGGACTCCACAGTTGTGTGTGTGTATATGTGTGTGCTTATTTGGTTATGTTTTGATGATTTAGGTTGTGTGTCTGTGTGTCTATGTGTGTGTGTGTGTGTGTGTGTGTGTGTGTGTCTATGTATGTGGTTTTATTTTGTTTTATTGGTTTAGGTGATTGTTGTTATATTGGGTTTTTGTTTATTTGTCTGAGAAGTTAAAGTTTCATGAGGAGGGAAAGAGATGACCTGGAAGAAATTGGAGGACATGAAGAATATGTTCAAAATACATTTAAAATTGTTCTAAATAATAAAAGGTAAAAAAAAATGCTGATCTGAAATAGCTTAATATGTTTTGTGGAACTCTCTGTTAAAAGAAGGGAAAATAAGGTAATTCCTGAAAGAGGATAATATTTGTTCAGTTCTAGACTCAAATTAATTATTCTATTCTAAACCATAGAAACTTATGCTGTCTCACTAGTTCATGGTACAGTATTAGGTGGTGATTAAAGGAAGGAACATGGACGAAGTGCACTAGTGTGAAGGAAAGGACTCCTTCAGTAAAATAAGAATGTGAATCATCACCCTGAGTCAGCGGAGAGTAGCCATGTGACAGACTCATAGCCACTTGGACCTATTAAGGGTTGTTGGTAAGTCTTACAGGGAAATGTTTTTCTAAGAGGAAACACTAAGCTAGCATGTACCTTTTTATTGTATTCTAGGCAGTTTAGTAACATATGTAAGGTCTAATGATGAGCTTAATTGTTTATATTCTATTCTTCAGTGTAGCATTATGTGCTCACAATAAGAAATTTAGATCAATTAAAATATGATATGAAAATAGTTGATTTCTGCTGGTGAAAAATACCCAGAGCATACACTTTTTATTTCTAACTCTTTTTTTTTATTTCTTCTTTAAAGCATGCTCATCAAGAGAGAATAGTTTATCTGTCTAGATTTAAGCAGAGCTTAGGTTCCTGCTTTCATATCAAGTATCTACAGAATATAGGAATGCTTAGCTCTGGATTATTTGAGTAGGAATAGTAAACTTCTGACATTTTTCCAGGTGTTTGTTTGTTGTTTCTTTGAGATGAGACAGCAATAATGTTGCTTGACTAGCTTTGGAATACTGATTTTCTAACCTTAACCATCCAAGTGCAAGAATTACAGGTAACTGCATTTATTTTTCTGTTATCATATGTATTTTTAATTAATAAAAGAACTTTAACTATCAAGGGCCAAAACAATCCTCCATATACAATAAAAAAAATTGAGTCCCAAAATAAAGTAGACTTTGCTACATAAATTCGTTTATTCTTGGATCCTATAGTAGGAATTTCTAAGAGGGAGGTAATGTGCAATATTGAGAGATTCAGAATGATTTAGAGATGAGGATATACAGACATGAACAATCCACCTTCTATCCCCATCAGAATCTACAGTGCTAAGTATATTCATTACTTCTTTATTGCTTTGACAAAATATCTGATAAAGATTTGTTTGGGCTCACAGTTTGAGGGCATAGTCCATCACACCATGGCGGACACAGCAGCAAGAGTGGCTATAGGTTGTCCACAGAAACCTGGGCACTTTGCATCTGCAGTCAGGAAGCAGACAGAGAGAAATGCTGCTGCTCCACTCACCTGCTTTCGCTTTTTGTTTTGTTTAGTTTAGCATCTGAGTCAAGGGATGGTTGTTCTCCCATTAGAGTCAGTCTTCCCACCTTTGCCGAGCCCCTCAGGAAATACTTCTAAAGGCAGACCTAGAGAGGTGTCTCAGTGTGCCCCGAAATCCAAATAAGTTGGTAATAAGGAATAGCTATCACACAGAGTGACATGCATGAGAAGACTCATGGCAAAGTGTGAGTCTAGGCAACTCAAAAACTAAAGATACTGACTTAACTCATAAACCAGGTGTGGTTTCTGGCTTTACCACCTATCAGCTGTGCCAAATAGTTACTAGCAGTCTCCTCTTCAGTTGGGATATTAACATCAATTTTAGTGTATCACTTACAAGGCTATAGAATATGGATAATGTTTTCTGAAAAAATCATAGATCTTTCTATTTTTATTATTGTTATTATTATTATTATTACTTAAATATTTAACTCACTATAAATACTAATTGTATTATTTAACCAAATAAATCCTAAATATAAGTACATGCAAATGGCTTTGCTGGATGCTCCAAAAAGAATAGATACTTAACAAGGTAGTATTTTATTTAAATCAATTTGAGGATTCCTATTATTTATAGAATAAAAAATTGAAATCTTTCATATAATATCTTAGTCATAGTGTGTTGTTCCTATTCAAAAGTATCAAATTCCCACAGAGACACAAAATGTTAAGTCACTCTATATTCCTAAACTATTTTTATCTATTTTTATCTTTATTTTATTTCTATCTTTGCCTTTCTCTTGCGAACACTATTCTAGGAAAACTAGTGATCCATTTGAACACCACGAGTCTTCTCTTCACTTCATCTTGATGTGTAATATACTCTCATAAAGCTAAACAATAGCTTGGTGACATTGAGGATCACAGCCAGAAAATAGCAAGGCAGAACTGGGCTATGCACTTGGATTTTTGTTCATAGTTGCCTGCAACAGGCTGATTTTAGTACTTAGAAGATATCTATTTAAGACATATGATCCATGATCTACTATGAGTTCAAAATAAAATTATGCCACTGTCTCCCCAGCTCTGCATTCAATAAAACAGCCCGCATTATGAGTATTTTCATTAAAGCCAGCAAATATTCAACATTATCCTACTGACTACCACCCTGACTTAGTTGTTAAACTTTTGTCAACATTTCATTGCACAAGAATATCATCTATGTCTCAATAATATTTTGTCTCTCTGTAAAGGGGACAAAGAGGTGAAATGATGTAAAAGGCTCTGGGAAACCTGGGTGAGCCGGGTGTGGGGTAAGCTCACAGCTTAGAATATGGCAGGTTTGAACCAAGCTACAGATGCTGGCTAAACATTGTCCCTCAGGTTTTCAGCAAGTTTCTTTGCCTTCTTAAGTCTCAGTTCTTTCTTATGTAGAATTAATCAAATAATAAAATACTTATGTTTCCCTGTATATTGAGCGCAAGTATGTAATCCTAGAAGCAATATATATTCAATGCTAAATCAGCACCGTTCCTATGCCCATGAGTCACAAATAGAAATAGAATAAACATATTATTTTTTAATTTTTATATGGAATCTCATTAGTTCTTTTTCTGCTTAAATCATAACTTTGAGTTTCTTGGTGTTATTTGATTGACATTCTTTGCAGATTGTTCCTACATTTACCATTAATACATGCTCTAGTCTTTTATTCTAACAAGTGATACTATCTTTTATAAAAGTCTACTAAACACAAAAATCATAAGCCAATTTACTTTAGGATATAGAGAAAGAAGAACTTATTCAGAAGATTCATCGTAGCAAGGTGTGAGTCAGTATGTTTTACATTTAACATTAACTTTTCCTACAAATGCACGGTCTATATGAGCAATCTATGGACAACTGCAGAACCTTCCTTTCACCACCAGAGAGCAGCAAATAGCCATTATTCAGGATTTCTTAAATTGCCCTGTAACTGCAATTGTTTTTTTTGTTTTTTTTTTCCTCCTCTATATAGCATCCTGGCAAATACTCAGTAAGTCTTGGCTGTTCAGATTGTTAGATGAATATACTGAAAGAAGGGAACCTTTTGCCAGAATAAGCCCCTTAAGCTTATTGGAGTTGCATAAAGAGGTCATGGTTTTCAAAGTAAGCACACAAATATTATCGCAACATTGCTTTTAAAAGAAGGATTGGCTGAGACACACATAATGACAAGACTTGTCCAGCATCACCCAATGCTAGCTGGAGCAAGAGTCGTGGACACTAACTCAACTGTGGACCAATAAGCAAGTATCTGTAGGGTATTCTGGAGTCATTCTCACCCAGGACCACCGAAAGAGAAGAGTCTCTCGTTCTGAGATTGATGAAGACCTTTGAACATGATGCTTCCATTTGGATCTTGCCTTGGTGATCCTGGGCTTATTGCTTCTCACAAAAGATAGACAAATAAGTAGGCAACATGGAAGGCAGTTATTAAAAGAAAACTTAAATACATTTTCCCCTAGGGATATAACCATGGTGACTAGACACAGGATTGTGATCAGTTTGGACACAGTGCACAAAAGACCTCCGGTAGAAATTAACTGTATTCACTCCTTTTCATTTCCTTGTCTCAAGAAACTCTCATGGCATATCTTTATCAAGTAAACTGAGCAATTGTATACAAAATCGCAAAGTTGATTGCAGTGGGAAAAAAAAACTGTAATTAAATTTTATTTTTTGTTGTTTTGTAAAAGACATTCCAGAAACACAATTTTGTCCTTTGGGTGGTGTGCCTAGCCATTAGGACCCACACCATCTCCCCAGACCCAGAAATTCCCTTTTGATTGTCACCCCCACCCCAGAAGTCTTATAAAGGTAGCAGAACAAAGCAGGGTACTTCAGAAAAGCCAAAACACCTCTGGAAAATTTAAAATCTGTTGATTAGCATCATCTGAGTAAATTTATTCTGTAATACAGACCTCAAAGACAGTCAGAAGGAACCTAAGAAACTAATGCCACAGCACTTGGGCATCTGGGCTTGTAGTACAGAGGAAAGACACTCTAAATCTATGTGCAGAAAAAAAATCTGCCTGTCTGACATAAATTTCCAAGGAAAAGAAGAACATTCTCAAAACTCCTAGATAATGACACATAGCATTCTGCCATCAACTTGACCAGAATTATTGGGTCTATCTGAAATGTGATAGGGTAGGGAAGGTATTTGAAAACCCTTTTCAAACTTAGAAGGGAGTTGTGAGACAAAGTGGCAAGATGGGTCAGCACGAGTGGGGAGAATGAAGATTAGTAGTTTCCACAGAGAGAATTCTGGCAGCTGAAGGCAACAGTGAAAAACTACCTGACAGTATGTTCTTGCTTTAATGTACGAGCTAGAGCTGAATTCATTTCTAGGTTCCCCTGAGATCTCATTTATTAAGGCTGGTGTTATTTTGCTGTTTCTCAACTCTTTTGGAAAATGCATTTGAAAAAAAAAATCAAACAATGATGTAGTCAAATATTTCAGGGTATCATTTAATCTTGTAGTTGCACATGATAGAGATAATAAACTCTATCCTATCAAATTGTTTTGAGAGGCATAAAACTCAAATCTTCTAGAGAGGTCTAAACTACCACTTACTTCAGAGGCAATGAATCTCCTGAGTCGAATTTCATTCACTGGGCATCTCCTCCTATCCCCTCTGCTCCTGAAGCCACAGGCAAGTCTCAATAATTTGAATTTTATGTAGTCACTATCTGCATCCTCAAACTCAGCCCCTCATTTTTAGTACAGTTTCTATTCATACAGAAGACTTTGCATGTCATCCCATTCCCTGTCCTAAATAACACTCCTCTTTCCCCAGTTTTAGCATAGACGTCACCTTCTCCCTACAGTCTATCCTGCCTCACTTACAATGGTATTTTTTTCTGTGCCTGTCTTGTACTTTCAGAGAACCTGCTTCTGCTGTAACACCTGTCCTAGAGCCTTAAAGTGCCTATTGTTTGCCTTTGTTTCATAGCACAAAAATAGATTTCAGCAAATACTTTGTGTGGCTAAGATTACTTTTCATCATCCAGCTAATTTGTAGAGTTTGAAAAAACTGATGTATTCTCATGAAAGGATCAGATATATAAACAAACATTTTAATAAAATGCTACATACAGCATATGAGAATATAAAGGTTGACGTTGGAGAAACATGCTCCAGTGAAACATGTGACCATTCGTTTCCATAGCAATGTGAGACACCCTAGTTCTGTTTCTCAATCATATTCCCACATTCTATAATTGCCCAAAGGTCAAGTGAGGTCTGCCTGAGGAGGGAGCCCATTTTCTTCTGGAAAGTATTTGCTGCTCCTATTTTGCAGTCTCCTGCCTCTGATGTTGTCAGCAAAGCCAGGAGCTTCTGGGATCTCTATTAGTCCCAGACTGTGTGAACAGATTGCAGCTGGGAAGAATGTCCCTGGTGTGAACAGAGCTGCTCGGAATATATATGAAGAAAACAGGTGGCATTTTTCTCTCATGAGAAGGCAAAGCAGCCAGGTGTGGAGGGAAATAAATGACAACCAAGCATGTATTGTCCCTGAGAATTTGTGGACAATGTAGAAAATTGAGCCTAAAATTTAGAGGTACATGTTCCATATTAAATACTTTTACTATTTAAACAACTTTGGACATGGAACCTATATTTTATATGTTTTTCTAAATTAGGGTAATACAAGTTGTTAATATGTGTTTTATGAATCAAGTGAAGTAATCTATAATATCTACTTACAATAGTTATGAGTCTTTAAGACTATGTCTATTCTCTCTCTCTCTCATCATCATCATCATCATCATCACCATCACCATCATCATCTATGTAACTATGTATCTATCATCTCTGTGTGTACCTATCATCTATCTATCTATTTATCTATCAACCTATCTATCTCTACCTACATATCTCCTCTCTATATAAGATGTTTGAACAAATCCTCCAGACTTTAAGCACAATATGATCTCAATTTTTTTTATTTTGTAACTTCTTTTTTTATTAATTTATTTATTTTTTCTTTTTAATGAACAAACAAAAACAACAAGAACAAACCGCTGTTGCCTCCCCCCTCCTCATGCCTGCCACCCCACCCTCTCCTACTTATCAGCCCAGTCATTCTCCTACACTGGGGCACAGAACCTTCACAGGGCCAAGGTCCTCTCCTCCCATTGATGATCAACTTTGCAATCCTCTACTATACACATGCTGCCAGAGCAATCAGTCCCACCATGTATAGTCCTTGGTTGGTGGTTGAGTCCCTGGGAGCTCTGAGGGCATTGATCAGTCCATATTGTTGTTCGTCTTAAGAGGCTGCAAACCCTATAGCACCAGGAACTCCATCTTCATCTATACTTCATGAAGTCTCTATGCTATGACTGTGTCTCTAAGGCAGTGTCAAAATGTACAGGATTAGAAGGCTGTTCATATTAGCAGGATTCAGCATACATAATATACACAATATTATCCAGTGATAGAAAGTGTGCTCAGTTCATGCAATAACTGATATCAATGTCTCTCTGCTCTCAGAAACAGTGATAGTGAACAAACTCTGGCTACTCATCCCCACTCTATCCCCATCCAAAACTGCCATCTTCTAGGGTGGGAGGTAATAATGAGACAGATAAGAATGACATGTCCTGTTGCTATTGGAAAGCCCAGGGCCCATATCTCCAGCAAGCAGCCCCAGGCTCCCAATCCTAATGGAAAAAAATCATTATATATATATATATATATATATATTATATATTTATATATATATAAATCAGGAGGACTATTTGTGCATGCAGTTTCATCTTGGGCCAATGCTGTGATGCTGCTGGGAACTGGCTAACCTACAGGTACTTCAGTCCATCGTCACTCAATTATTTTGTAATGAGCACATATAACTTCTCAGTCAACTGAATCAGGAGCCATGCCAAGCTTTCTATAAATCTTGCTTAAAAAAAAAAAAAACATTTTAACACAAAACAAGGGACATCCCTTAGATTTATCCTTTAGGTGTAGAATGTTCTAAACATCTCTGATCTTTGTGGTTTTTTGTCTGTTTGTTTGTTTTTTGGGTTTTTTGTTTTGTTTTTTGGTTTTTGGGGTTTTTTTGGTGTTTTTTTGTTTTTTTGTTTGTTTGTTTGTTTGTTTGTTTTGGTTTTTCGAGACTGAATTTCTCTGTGTAGCCCTGGCTGTTCTGGAACTCACTCTGTAGACCAGGTTGGCCTCAAACTCAGAAATCTGCCTGCCTCTGCCTCCCAAGTGCTGTGATTAAAGGTGTGTGCCACCACTGCCCGACTAACATCTCTGATCTTGCCTCATGTTATTAATGTATTGACCCAAATAATCACTTCATTAATGATAGTAGGAGTTCAGATCACGGTGGTTTGTACCTTTACATTATGTAGTGCTAATCTCTTGCCTGGTAATAGCTTTCCATTCCTTGTGTAAAAATAACCCCCCTCCGTACATTAATCCTGGTCATTCTAATATAAGAAAAAAATCTTATCTTCCTTGTAGCTTCCAATTACTCATACACACATAGGAATGTATGAATTGATTCATTTGTAATACTGAAATTCATTGTACAAAATATCTCCCACAGTTATGGGTGTAGAAAGAGGAGGAAAAGGAGGAAGAAAAGAAAGGAAAAAAGCAAGAGTTGGGGAAGGAATTGAACATAAAGAAGAGAAGAGAAAAGGAGGAGCAGGACTAGGAGGAGGAACAAAGAAACACAAAAGATAACTTAAGAGTGAGGTAACCCAATCACAAAAGAACACACATGGTATGCACTCTCTGATAAGTGGTTATTAGCCCAGAAGTTTGGAATACAGGAAGAACAACCCACAAATCACAAGAAACTCAAGAAGAAGGAAGATCAAAATGTGGACATTTCATTCCTTCTTAAAAGGGGGAACAAAATACCCACACAAGGATTTGCAGAGACTACTTATGGAGCAGAGACTGAAGGAAGGGCACTCCAGCCTGATATAGCTGTCTCCTGAGAGACTCTGACAGTACCTGACTAATACAGATGTAGAGGCTCACAGCCATCCATTGAACTGAGTACAGGGTCCCCAATGAAGGAGTTAGAGAAAGGACCCAAGGAGCTGAAAGGTTTGCAGCCCCTTAGGAGGAACAACAATATGAACTAACTAGTACCCTCAGAGATCCCAGGGACTCAACCACCAACCAAGGACTATACATGGTGGGACTGATTGCTCTGGCAGCATGTGTATAGTAGAGGATTGCAAAGTTGATCATCAGTGGGAGGAGAGGCCCTTGGCCATGTGAAGGTTCTGTGCCCCAGTGTAGGGGAATGACAGGGCCGATAAGTGGGAGGGGTGAGTAGCAAGTAGGGGGAGGGGGAGGCAACAGGGGTTTGTTCTTGCTGTTTTGGGGGGGGGTTGGTTTTTTTGTTTGTTTGTTTTTTTGGAGGGGAAACTGGGAAAGGAGAAATCATATGACATGTAAATAAAGAAAATATCTAAAAAAAAGAAAAACAAACAAATTATAAAAGAATAAAATAAAATAAACTGCCTTAACTGACATGTGTTTCCACTCCTAGGCAACACAAATTATATGTATCTGTGTTTGGGGATTAGAAATGATTTATACATTCTGTGGTTTTGGTGTTGAATTAATATTTTCTAAATAAAAAGACAAATAGAAAACATAAAATGGGCAAAATGAAGATATTCAACAAAAAGAAACGAATGTTTCAATCCAAAAAATATTAGTTCTTCTATCAAGCTAATGGTGTTATGTAATGATAGTAATAAGCAAAAGTAGGTAGGAGGGATCTCCAAACAAAGCAGAGACATGAGGAATGTAGACTGCACATGCATGCTATACAATTCCAGCAACTTCAAGTTCAGTAAGGGCCAAAATAATGGCAGCTATAGACTCTGAAAGTAGAGAGAGTTGATCACTAGAGGAGGCCTTCTGGGAAGATGCTGCCTCACATCTTATCTGATGCTGACTGTACATATATACTCAATTTATGGAAATTTTACAAGGCAAGCACTATTATTTATGCAGTCCACTATGTTTACAATATACTTCTCTGGGCTGTTTTTAAAATTTCCTCATACAAACCCTGCTGGGAATTATTCATGTTCATTTCAGTTCAGCAAAGATCACTATGTGCTCTGGTGTGCTCCAGGGTAATAGACAGTAAAGTTAATGTGATATAACTCATATTATTTTCAGTTCCAAACTAGTCCTTACTGGTTTGAAAATTGATATTTATATTTTTTTCTCTCTCTCTCTCTCTCTCTCTCTCTCTCTCTCTCTCTCTCTCTCTCTCTCTCTCTCTCTCTCTCTCCCTACCTCCCTCATTTCCTCCCTCTCTCTCCTTCTTCCTCCTACCCCATATCTCATCTCTCTCTCCCTTGCAGTTCTCAGCAAAATAGTTGTAAATCACAAATGGCTGTGGTGTTAGGGGAATGTTTTTCTGGGCCTGATCAACCATCCAATTCTGAAATGTATAAAAAAAAAAGCTAGTTCGTTTGCCCTGGGTGATAATGTAGGCAATCCCAGTCCTTATTTGCGAGTGTGGAGAGTTCAGTTATTATTCAATGGTTCCTTCATTTATAAAAGGCAAATTAGTCCATGGGTAAAAGTGTCCTCTTCTAAGGTGTGTATTGTTTAAATATAGCTACTGCAGCAGGACATTTTTCTAACAATCGGTACTGGATTCTTCTTAGTGAAAGAAGCATCACAGATGTTGCCCTATCCTCTTGCTTCAGAGGAGGGAAACGTTCTAAGGAACTCTAAGACCAGAACAGGAGAGATCTATGCTTCCATGGAAAAAGGGAAGATCCTAACTGAAGGAGATGTAGAAGAAATAAGAATATCTACAACAATAGTATGATTATTTTTAACACTACATTTTCTTTCAAGTTTTTTTTTTTATTGTTTGTTTGGTTGGTTGGTTGGTTTTGGTTTTTTGAGACAGGGTTTCTCTGTATAGCACTGGCAGTGCTGGAACTCAATCTGTAGACCAGGCTGGCCTCAAACTCGAAATCTGCCTGCCTCTGCCTCCCAAGTGCTGGAATTAAAGGCATGTGCCACCACTGCCAGGCTCAAGTTGTTTTAATTAAAATGATAGGAAGTCTAACTCTAAACCTACCTGACTCAGCATCTGCCTTCTGTGAATGGGTCTTCAGGGAACCTGAAGAAGAGGCTGTGTTTCTCATGGGGGGTTAGCATCATCTGTGTTGTCACAGAGACAAAGATCTGAGAAGGAAACCTAAGGGATGGCGAATCCCCTGAGGATGAACAGCTGTTGTAGATTTTATTAGACATTTGATATTGACAATCATGGAAATGTCTAAGTAATGGGATCAGGAGATCCCATGAGATGAGGAAGGAGATAAGAAACATAAAAATAAAAGTAAACCACATTGTAATCAGGCATCCTTTTATTTCTTGGATTAATATTTTTTCTTTTATTTTTTTTGTTAGATATTTTCTTATTTACAATATCTCCTTTCCCAGGTTGCCCTCCAAAAAAAAAATAGAAAAAAAAATAAAAGAAAAATAATCCCCTGTTCCCTTCCCCCTCCCTCTGCTTGCCATCCCACCCCCTCCTGCTTACTGGACCTGGCATTCCCCTACACTGGGGCATAGAACCTTCACAGGGCCAAGGTCTTCTCCTTCCACTAATGACCAGCTTGGCCATCCTCTGCTATACACATGCTGCTGGAGCCATGAGTCCCCCCAATGCGTACTCCTTAGTTGGAGTTTTAGTCCCTGAGAGCTCTGAGGGTACTAGTTAGTTCATATTGTTGTTCCTCCTAAGGGGCTGCAAACCGTTCAGCTCCTTGGGTCCTTTCTCTAGCTCCTTCATTGGGGACCCTGTACTCAGTTCAATGGATGGCTGTGAGCCTCTACATCTGTATTAGTCAGGTACTGTCAGAGCCTCTCAGGAGACAGCTATATCAGGCACCTGTCATCCAGCACTTGTTGGCATCCACAATAGTGTTTAGATTTGATGATTGACTATGGGAAGGATTCCTAGGTGGAACAGTCTCTGAATTGTCCTTCCTTTAATCTCTGCTCTATAGTTAGCCTCTACAACTGCTTCCATGGGTATTTTGTTCCCCCTTTTAAGAAGGAACTAAGTATCCTCACTTTGGTCTTCCTTCTTCTTGAGTTTCTTATGGTTTGTGGTTTGCACTCTGTGTATTCTGATCTTCTAGGCTAATATCCACTTATCAGAGAATGCATACCATGTGTGTTCTTTTGTGATTGGGTTACCTCACTCAGGATGATATTCTCCAGGTCCATCCATTTCCCCAAGAATTTCATAACTTCATTGTTTTTAACAGCTGAGTAGTACTCCATTGTGTAGATGTATCACATTTTCTGTATCCATTCCTCTGTTGAGGGACATCTGGGTTGTTTCCAGTTTCTGGCTATTATAAATAAGGCTGCTATGAACATAGTGGAGCATCTGTCCTTATTACATGTTGGAGGTAATCAGACGTCCTTAACACACTCTAGATAGATAATTATTTATCAGATAATTAATATACGTGGAGCTCAGGCATTAATGCATTCAATTTGATGTGTTTGGAAAGTGAAATCAATCATCAGTCATGAAAACATCATTAATAACAGCATAAAGTGATTCATTAACTCTATTAGTTCCCTACCATTCCTCTTTATTTTATTTTGCTTTTTTCCTCTTGTAATAAGAGCACTTAATCTGAGATCAACCATCTTAGTTAATTATACAGAAAAACCCTCTCTCACTGGATCCAGCAGAAACTATTCTTCATCTACCTTAATCATCAGGAAAGAAGTAGGACAACACAATGACCCCAAGTAGAACTCTCAAAAGCCTGAGCTCTATCAAGTCAAGTTTATTCCTGCATATCCTCCTGGATAAAAGAGGAATCGTGGTCCAAAGAGCACAGGGCACATTAATCAAGACAGAGACATTAGTGCTGGAGAGATGGCTCAGCAGTTAATAGCACTGACTGTCCTTCCAAAGGTCCTGAGTTCAAATCCCAGCAACCACATATTAGCTCACATCCATCTGTAATGAGATCTAATGCCCTCTTCTGGAGTGTCTGAAGACAGCTACAGTGTACTTACATATAATAATAATAATAATAAAATCTTTTAAAAAAGACAGAGATATTAGAAGCATAACCAAAGGTGAAAAATCAAGTAATATATGTGAGTTAAGGAAATAAGGAATAGAAAAATAGGTATTAGGAATGAGTGCAGCCTGCATGCCAGGGGATCTGATTGACCCACCACCTTCTATAGAGATTTCCTAAGAAAATGAGGCTGGCTTCTGGTCCCAGCTGGCAGCTTCTCCAATCTCATTCTCATGTCAGACAGATGTCAGCACTCTGTGAGAACCATTGACAACCAAGCCAGTTCACAGTTTGTTTTGGACCTCCTCAAACCTTCCCACCCTCACCAGCTATTGAAAAGAAAGTGGAAAAAATTATAAGCTTTCTCCAGTCCTAGTGAGAACAGCATTAAAAGAGAGAACAAGGAAGTATTAACAAAGAAGGCACGTTCCCATGATGTTCACTGTCAGAAACTCCATTCATCCATTTACCCATTCATTTAATTACCAAATATTTATCAAGTGTAACTATGCCAGATATTGCAGTAGGGAGCGATGGCATAATAATACAGGCAAAGCCTTTGCCCTGCTTCATACTCATCCCCAAATAAGATATATTTGCCACAATCTTAGCTCACTTTCTCATCTTAAGGTGTCTCCATCCCTGAGAGCAGGATATTAAATGTATGGCTGTATATCTAGGAAATGAGAGGCAAGACAAGAAAATTCAATTTTTCACACCAAAGAGGGAACATGTCTACACAAAAATGTAATTGGTTTTCCTCTGACCCTGGAATTTTCTCCAGCTTCAAGGGTACACATTTGAATTAGATGTTACTTTTTAAAAGTACTTATATAAATGGCTTTATGAATTCTCCTTTATTTTTACTATATACTGGCAATATCTTATTCAAATGTTTTTATTTTTCTAATAAACTCTATTATATTTTATACAGAAAGTAGATCCAAAGTGCACAGATGTATACACTACTCGATAAACATAAACTGTGTGTCTCATTCCATCCCAGACTGATGTGTTGAACTCTAATCCCCAGTAGGATCAACTCCTTGAAAGGTAATTAGCAGTCTTCATGAATGGAATTTAGTATTATTATATGAAGAGGGAGCTTAAATGAGTCCCATTCTTTTTCTCCATGTGAAGGCAAGTGTATGTGTGCAGGTCTCTCTCTCTCTCTCTCTGTCTCTCTCTGTCTCTCTCTGTCTCTGTCTCTGTCTCTGTCTCTCTCTCTCTCTCTCTCTCTCTCTCTCTTTGTGTGTGTGTGTG
>JADRCC010569536.1:0-16907 GCA_019843855.1 Hylomyscus alleni | reverse complement strand
GACGTCAACCTTCCTGTGACACAAACCCACCAGGTTATGACGTCAACCTTCCAACATGAAGCAGGTCTCACTATCAAGCCAAAGGAAGATTCAAAATATCACAGCATTAATTCACCAGAATAAAATGTCTTCTGATCTTTACATGAATGAAAAACAATAATTTAGAAAGACTACATTGAGACTTCAAATGACTTTAGATCTGGCCATTATCAATGTGTCTGAGACTGTACATGAGTCCTGAGCACACAACTGAAACATCTGAGTGAGATTCATTTTCACAAAGGAAAGAGATGAGAGTGTAACACAACCAAGCTCTGTGCTGACGGGAGATGGGGAAGCAAGCGCCTTCCAGACATTTCCTTTACAAACAGCAGGGTGTCATCTTCACTGTTCTGAATGTGGGCATTATGAAAGCATTATGAAAGCATTTGCTGGTAATTTCTGAAAATCCGTAATCAGCATTCCCCAATAGCACACAATGAAAATACTACAAAGAGGAAAGAAAGTTCTAACTGGCATAGCTGAGGCTGATTGGCTGTACCGAGTGTTTTTGTGGAGGAAGATTAAAAAATAGACTAGCTAAGTACACCATAAAGATACAACAAGAAAAGAGGAACCCAAATTAAAAGTTAGCTAAGCACAAGTCAATGTGTGCTGTTAATTTCTTTGATAGTAACGTCTACATTCAAAGTTTATTAATCAAATCTGCCATGTAAAGCTCAGTGCTGTAGATAGAAACACAGGATTTGGGGGTCGTGGCATTTTTCTTTCTCTCACCCTAACTCTGAAGAAAACCTAATGTCTACTTGCCCTTCACTAAACAAAATGTAGGCATGCTCTTTGTGTTTAATTTGGATTTTATTTTTATTTATTTTTAATAAAGTTTTTTTTTAAAGATTTTATTTATTTATTATGTGAAAGTACACTGTAGTTGTCTTCAGACACACCAGAGGGCATCAGATCTCATTACAAATGGTTGTGAGCCACCATGTGGTTGCTGGGATTTGAACTCAGGACCTTCAGAAGAGCAGTCAGTGCTCTTAACCACTGAGCCATCTCTCCAGCCCTTAATTTGGATTTTAAACTTGTTAAATATTTCAACATAGTAAAGAAGAATATTAAGGTGGTTTAGGAGAGTGTCACTAGGTATCGAGATTACTGCTCTTTTATTACAATCATTTCCTTGAAAAGCTGCTTAGGAGAGCAACTCTAATCAACCAGTAGGAAGAAGACAATGAGGCGCCATGGCTCTGTGAGCAAATGCTATGTGCGCCAGCCCACTGAGGTAGCTCGTTCATGGATCAAAAACAGGAGACTGAACCAACAAACACCCTAGAGGATCAAAGCAACCTCCTTTGTTGATACCCCTGATTATCTGAAAGAAAGGCATCAGGGGTGCATGGAGAAAAGGGCTGATAGGCGCACAGGAAGGTGAGCAGAGGAGTCAGGGCCATCCGAGCCGCCACTGCCTTTCATTTACATCAGCAGGAAATGAAAAGGGAGTTGTTGATTTTTTTCCCTTATGAACTTTACAAGCTCATCGCTCTGGGAAAGTCAGGAGCAGCTGTTTTGGATACAGACACATCTGTCTTGCTGGCTCTTGACAGCCCTATCATGTTAGTGCTCTGTAGTAGCAAGGAACATTTCAGCAAGAAAATGAAGTGATATTGAAGTGATGTAGCCTACCTCCTGTGGGCACGCTCTCCTCACAGCGCACACAGAGAGCAGCTCTGTTACCTCTGGCAGATCAAAGGAGAGATCAAAGCAGACCTTGCCTAAGTAAAGACAGCTAGATGGAAAATGGTGAATTCTTGTGATTGCTGGTAAATATTAAATGTATTGAATACTTTAAAAGTGTAGCATTGATTAGCATATCCGTAAATATATAAACACTGCGTTGTCCGTATGTTCTAGGTGCCAGCCACACAGCACACCTTGGCAGGCTCGCACGCCTACCTCTCGTCACAGGGTGACCTACACGCCTACCTCTCGTCACAGGTGACCATTTAAATAATTTTTCTTTTTGGTGAGGTTTGGAATAGGTATGATGACAAGTTTTACGTCAGCTCAGAACTTAGCACTCTTAGTCATTTGTCTGGCATGAGCTTCAGCTTCTGTTAGGAAGTAGTGACTGTCTTTCTCTTGTTGCACAAGCACAACTTCAACACCAGTGCAGTATCAAGGCTAACTTACTTCTTGAAATGTAATGACAGTGAGCGTGTGGCTGGAGTGGGATGATCAGCGGTTAAGAGCACTGGCTGCTCTAGCAGAGGACCTGGGTTTGTTTTCCAGCACCTACAGGGAGGCTCACAACTGCCTATAACTCCAGGTTCGGGGGAACCTCATACCCTCTGCTGGCCTCCATGGGCACTGCAGGCATATGGTGCATACATGAACAATGCAGAAACATCAATTCAAATAATATTTTAACAAAACTACTAAATTACTGACATTGAAGAAAATAATACAAATAATAGTTAAGGAAAAATATTAACTTAGAGCAAGACACACAGTGTTATTCTTGATATTCCTAATATCCATACGATAGGGAAAACACAGTGGCTGTAGCTGGGAATGGAATGTAGGCTTGAAACAGTGGAGGATCCAGGGCAGGATGTGATTATATAAAATTGTGATATGGCGATAGCTACCCCATTTTACTATTCTCTATATGTATAGAAAAGCAGAACTTCCTGTCAAGTAGCTCTAGCATATCTAATGTAGAACATACCTCCAACTTTATCTTTTGGGGTTGGTGAGATGGCCTAGTGAGTAAAGGCACCTGCCTCTAAGCCTGATAAAGTGCAGTCCTGGAACTCACATGGTAGAAGGAGAAACTTATGGTAGAGGACTATCGTAAGCTGTCCTCTGACCTCCACACAAACATATACATACTTAACTAACACACACACACACACACACACACACACACACACACGCACGCACGCACGCACGCACGCACGCACGCACGCACGCACGCACGCACGCACGCGCCTGCATACGCACATGCACACACGAAACATCTAAAATCTCCAACAAATGCATGGGCTCAGAAATGCTCTCCAGAGCCATGTAAAGGAAGCTCATGTTTCTAACCAGAAGTTCCAACAAGCTCCCAGGTGCTGGGACTCTGCTGGGCTCTGATCACTTGAGGAGCAGGTAGGAAGAGACCAACAGTGCCCTGTGGCTTCTAACCGGAACCCTCTCCCTATGCAGGTCACTTGGTAGGTACAAATACGAAGAAAATGATAATTTATATGAATATGGAAAAGGGAAAAGAAAGCCTATTCATTGTCATGCTTCAAAACCACTGCCCACATAGTTGAGCTATCATGAGAAAGAGCCCAGAAGATAATGATGTAAGACAAGACTTAAGACAGTTTAAATAAATCTCTGCTCTCCAGCAGACCTAGTGTTTACATATTAAGGAGCTTTGTACCAGAACTGCACTGTCATGTTTCTGCCCAGAAGCTGTCAAGATAAAGTTTACTATCAATTACTGCTTTACAAGTATAAAATGAGTTAGCTGTCATCATTCTCTCAGCCAGAGATCCGAAACTGTCAAAGAATGCCAATTTTTAATCTGACACAGAGAAGAAAATTATCTGTTATTCTGACCTCTAATTTCTTGACATTTTAATGCCATAATTGCCGTGGTTAGTGCTGGTGCATGCCTTCACCTGTCAGGGAAGAATGAGTCAATAACCGTAAGCTATTTCACAAATTTTAGTACTAACTTCAAAGCTCAAAGTTCTAGGCAGATCATAGAATTTTTAAACAAAGGGGATGTGTTAGTCTTTTAAGGTGGTGCATAGAATTTTTTTTAATAAAATTATTTTAATCAGGCAAACTGGCATTATGAAACAACAAAATCTAGCTTTTGCGTGGTTTTAGCTATTAATGATCTTTACATTAAAAAATACCAAGATAATCATTATAAGTAAAATAAGTGAAGACATCATGAACGGGCTAATTTTTGAGCTTTTTTTTACTTCTTCTCTTTTCCTTTTTTTGTAGATGTCTGTCCAGTCTTTCAGGCTGAGAACAACTCTCTTCAAGGTTCCAAGAGGAATGCTTTGAAACCAGGGATTGCATCTCCCGGGGTTTTTCATGGGGATTATGTGCAGGGAGGGGTATGAACCGTACACCATCATCTACAGCTCTGCCCCGTGGCTGTGGAGGCTCAGTGCTCCTGCGTGGGGTCATGTGCTGTTTCTTTCTTCCCAGACCAACTGAGATTGCGAGTGAGATGTAGCACTCTGGCTGTCTTGAGCCGGCTTGTGTCTCTTGAGTGGTTCTTAGCCTTTGGAGAGCACTGCTCTTCAAGCTGCAAAAGACTCTGTGGGGATGTGCTTTGTTTTAACTTATTCACTGAAATGAACAGGAATGCATGGGAGGGAATGATGGTGAGGAACAGGAGAGGAAAACTAACCTCTCCTTAGCAGCCCTCAGTCTGCACTACACTAATGGGCTCTTGCTGCCCTCAGGAAGATGAAGCAGCGTCCTCAGAAATCTTGAGTTGACAGAGATCTTCAAAGCTCATCTGCTGACTTGTGTCAGGGCCTGTGCTGGCTGGAGGGAGGGGGTGTGGACAGTGTGCCTCGTTGCAGCTCTAAGAGGTGACAGGGCAGACACCTGGGCAAGGGGTGGAGATGAGAAGAGGCATATCCTAGCTTGATGTTGAGGATGGCAGACCTTCAACCTCCAGCGAGCGTTTATTGTGAATGATGCCCAAAGGAGCCGAGTCCCGAACAAAGACACCCCACCTAACACTAGACAGTCTTCATTGCTTTGGGTTATATAGATCCGTAATGTAATAGATTCTGTTCAGAACACCTACGTAATAAGTGAACATGAAGCTGGACCCACTCCCATCCGGCCTATCAGTGAACGTGCACGCGCTGTGCTACGACTCCTACAGTGTGGTCAGTAAAGCTTACAAAACAGTAATTGGCTTTGCCACTGTCCAGGATAAAGGTGTGCCAGCTAAGGAGGCAGCACCTCAGTGAGCTTCGAGTGTGCATTCTAATCACAGAAGGAGCGTCTCAATCCTAATGCTGGGGGCTTCTCGCCTGGCTCATTTGTCTCCTTTCAACTCACATTTAATAAGGAAAACCTGCTATTTCCCAATTAATCTAAATGCTACTCCACAGTTTTCCTCATATTCAGTATACTAAAATTTGTATTTTGTCCAAAACAATCAGCCTGGAATTTCCCTTTTACACAAAAAACTTTGTTGTAGAGGAGAAAAGCACAACAACATACCCAGGACCAAAGATGCCCAAGAAATTTATGAATTAAGTCCAACTGGACTTGGAGTGTAAGGATGAGCTATTCCAGTTTCCCTTTTCTGAGCATAAAAGTATTCATTATGGCTGGGCAAGATAGTGAACACCCTTAGTCCCAGCATCAGGAGGGAAAGGCAGATGGATTTCTGTGAGTTCCAGGCCAGAATGGCCTATATAAAAAGTTCTGGGTCATTCAGGATTACAGAGTGAGACCTTATCTCAAAAAAAAAAAAGTTGGTTGGTTGAAAAAGATGAATTTTTGGTTGGTGGTTTATTTCCTGGGAGCTCTGAGGGTACTAGTTAGTTCATATTGTTGTTCATCCTAAGTGGGACTCATGGCTCCAGTAGCATATGTATAGCAGAGGATGGTCAAGTTGGTCATCAATGGGAGGAGAGGCCCTTGGCCCTGTGAAGGTTCTATGCCCCAGTGTAGGGGAATGCCAGGGCCAGGAAGCAGGAGAGGGTGGGGTGGTGAGCAGGGGGAGGGGGGAGGGAACAGGGGTTTGTTTTTGATTTTGATTTTATTTTTTTTCCTTTTTTTGGAGGGGAAACTGGGAAAGGAGATATTGTATGACATGTAAATAAAGAAAATATCTAATAAAAATAAATTAAAAAAAATTAATTTTATTTGTAAAGAATTTATAAAATGGGCCTATGTTAAGCAAAGGAGTATAAGAATCTCCTCATATCAAATAAGCTGATTAAATTTTATCTACAACTTAGGGCACTAAATTAGGCAAGTATAGTGATCTCTGGAGGATATTTTTTACTTCACCAAATGATTTCACAATACCTGAGTTCTCCCTGGACCACCAGCCCCGTTTGCTCCCATTCCCTTGTGTGGACGTTACTGTGCAACACTGCCTTTAATAACATGTTGAGATGTGTTCTCCAAGTGTTCTGCCCTAAGCGTCCAATGAGGAACAATCACGTGCTCTCTCTCTCCTTTCTTCTCTGCAAATGGAGTCTTTATTTTATGGGACATGTAAAAAATGGATACAAGGTTTTTTAAGAGAGCTTCATTGCTGAATGCACATTTTTTACATCTGAAATGAAAACTGAAAAAGCGATGCAGTGCCTGGAGATGCAGCCACAATGTTTTGTTTTGCATACAGCAGATGGCAAATTGTGGGTAGGATGGAGGGCAGGGATACAGCTTCCGTGGAGCAGTGCTTACCTAGCAGCTGCGGTGTCCTTATCCTGCCTACATAGCCAAAGTCATTGTTGCCCGGGAAGCTATTTAAATGCTATTTAATATGACTTTTTCACTTGAAATTCTTGTAATTCCCAACTGTTAGCTGTAGACAGTTCAAGCCGAGAACAGCATGGCCACAGCATCCATTACATTGGTTTATCTCTTTGAATGTTCCTCCTAGAAATTTGCAAAGCTGCTTTTGTTTTTAAAAACTTATGCTGCTAATTATTTTAGTAAATCCTTCATAGTTAAATATTCGCCTAAGCCTCACCAACTAACAACATGTAATGCATTTTAATGAAGAGCTGAAGTAAAATTATAGTTCTGCATTAAAATGTCTGTATTTCAAAAAAAAAAAAACTCAACATTTTGGTCTCATTGTTTGCATTTGATATATCTCCATTTTTTTTATTTGTCAAAACATGAAGTCTATGTGTAGTACAGAGTCAGGCTGAATGGAGACTTACACAGACACCTTGGAGCAGCTCAGGACACCTACCTCCCGGAGCACAGGATCTGTAATGCTGTCCAGGTTCACAGAGCCTTCATAGGTCAAGTAGTGGAAAACATTGAGAGCTCGGACTGCCTCTGGCCCTCGCTGTTTGTAGCCAAATATAAGGTCAATCCACTGATGGAGTTGGCAAGAGACAAATTCACTTTCCAGGGCCTGAAATGAATGAATAATAGTAAGACCACACATAGCAAAGTTCAAATTACTTTCTCACTGTGAAACATTCAGGATAAATGAAGACATTATGCCCTTCCATATATAAGATCTTCAGTCCCCAGGAATGGTAAAAGACTACCTTTAATAAGACACAGGGCTAAATAAAAGCCTCTTCACAAAAATGCTCTCCATTCTCTTGGCTCCATTATATACACAAAAATGTTCATATTAAATACATTTCTTACAGAAAATACACTCATGCTCAAAAGAAAAATAACTTGCAACAACTTTTTAATACCATTTTATAATAATTTCATTTCTAATTGTTAAATTTATTTAAAATTTTATAGGAAACTTTGATATGGGTTTGTCTTCCAGCTTGCTTCTGGGATGTCTTGTCATGTCTGGAGTCAGCTCAGCCGATACAGACTCGGGGATACCAGGGAACTGGAGTCAGCTCAGCCGATACAGACTCGGGGATACCAGGGAACTGAGGAGGTTTGCTGTTCAGGGGTGTGTATGGTGGGGAAGTACATCTGAGTCAAGGAGCACAGGCTTCTGTGGAGACAAAGGCCCTTTGTATTTAGTTCACTGATACAGACTGAGTTTGGAAATGGGCAGGTTGGACAAGTGTGTGAGTGACTTTCTTTCTTTCATGTGCTGTTTTTATTTTTGAGTTAGAACAACATGATTTTCTTTACAAGAGGAAAGAGAAGAAGGAGAAAGTGGTGTTATTGGTGGAGGAGAAGGAGGAGGAAGGAGAGAAGGAGGAAGAGGAGGAGGAGAAGGAGGAAGAAGAGGAAGATAATGGAGACACCCAGACTGATGAGCTGAGTAAAAACCATAGTGGGCATTTAGCTGCTTGGGAGTAACCCACTCACTCCCTTCACTTCTGATATAGTCAAAGCAGGCAGGATGCCAACCATATGCAGAGGAGGTTCTGTATCCAGCTTCGGAAATTCTCTGTGTACAGCTATATATCATAAAGTGCAGCTGTCAGTCAATGTGTGAACTCACTCACTCTCTGGTTGCTTGTCCCAGTTACTAAGGGGTTAGCCCACTTTGAAATCCTTTCAATTAACAAACAATAACTTTCAAAGGAATCCCTCAAAACTGCACTCTCAGCAGTACCTTTCCCCTTCCCACACCTAATATTTTACTCCCTGCATCCCTTTCCTGATTTGGTCCTTCACTTTTTATGATATTAAAATAACCATTCAGACAAGAATATGAGAAATGAGACAAAAAATTAAATGATTGGTTAACTCTTTGCAGGTTATATTTGTTATAGTTTATGTGATTTAGTAAATTTTGAAAGTCAGTATAATTGTTAGTGATCATTTCAGTGAGAGTCCAATGGGTGGAGGGATAAAACAGTTGACCATTATGGAGGGTGACTATTGAGTGGCTACATTCCAATCTTCTCCCAGGAACTGAAAATAGCTGTGGAATTAATACTTAAAGGAAGTTTGTTTTTTAACCATGTGAAATAAATCTTATACCTGTCACCGAAAGATTTATCAATTTACTATTATTTTGCTAGGATAAAGCTGTTATTGAATAATATGGCTATTGTGATCACGGGGGACAGAGAGAATGATGGCTTCCCAGGACTTTGAGTTTGGAATGTGTATTTGCTCCTTGTACGGTTCTAAGATCTGCCTATGGGAGCCTCCTTCTCACACTGCATGAGCATCGCCTGGGGCACAGGCTGTGTGTATTTCCCCCAGGGCTCTTGGATGTTGGTTACATTTCCTCTGGAGTAGGACCTGTGCCTCACCTCACACTCATGTTGTCTGTTTCCTCCTCCCAGTCACTGCCTGCTGTTTTTCAGAATGACTGTGCCATCCCCAGTTCTCGCCTGTTGTGCCTCTATATGCCCTTGCCACTTTGGTGTTACCTGGGTTTCTAATTCTGGCTATTAAGACAGATATAAAATGATAATTAGTTGTTTTAGTTTTTGTAGTCCTCTGATTACTAACAAATTAGATATTTTAAAAACATGTTTGTCTTTTGGGTCTCCCAAAAATTTCCTATTCATATCCTTTGCTCACTTTATTTTTAATTTTTACATGTGTGTGTACATGCACAAACTTGTTGCTCTGTTTCTGTTTGTGCAAATGTCCTCTGATGCCAGAAGACAATATCCCACTTCTAGGAATTAGAATTAAAGTGTTCGTGTGCAGGCTCATGTGGGTGCTGGGAACTAAATCTAGATCCTCTGCAAGAGCAGCAAGTGCTTTTAGCATCTTCAGTATTTCTGAGGGGAGGGAGGGCGCTCACTTTTGCATGACAGTTTCTATCTTTATGTTACTGAATGAACTGACTTTGACAGTTTCAGAAGTGATTCCTTGCTGGTTTAATCCCTACAGATGCATCCTCTTACAGATACTGTTTGTTAGGTGTGTCTGTATCCATTTTGCATTTTGAGAGCACCAACTCATTTAGTAGTGCTTATGCCTGGGGAGAGGAGTTCTGCTGTTAGACGTAGCTTTCAGTATCTCTGCGAATCAGACTTCATATGATGGCTGACTCCTCACATATAAGGTTTTAGTTCACCTAGAGTCTACTTTCCTTCATAGTAGACCAGAATCCTCTCTTATTTTATGTAGTAACTAGAAGTTCTTTCTTCAGAAATGTGTGCTGTGAGTTTTGTGTGCAAATATGTATTTGTGGTGATATTCAGAGCTGCCATTATTAGATAATATGATCTTCTATAACTAGAAAAAGACCAGTTTTGTCCATCTGTGTTCCCTTTCCATGTCTCCCTTTCTTCTCTCCCCTCTTTCTTTTTTTCTCCAACAAAATATTTTTATTATTTGGGGATTTCATACAATGCATGCAGATCAGACTCTTTTCTAATTCCTTCAAAGTCTACCCTTTCACTCTTGTGCCTTCCACTACTCCCAGAAAACATACCAAGTACAATTTGCATTGCCCCTGTACTCACTGGAGCATGGTCAAATTCCCAGTGGTCATCCCTCTAACGATAACTGAGTCTTTTCTCTACCCACATCCCTCCTGCCAGAAGTCATTAACTGTGAAGAGCTACATTTCAGCATCTTTGTCACATTTTTGAAGGGCTCTCTGTGATGGCTTCCTATCCGGGATGCTTACTGGTGGTGTGTATGTGTGTGCAAGGTGGGTGTTTGCAATGGCTTCCTATCTGGGCTGCTTATTGGTGGTGTGCATGTACGAGTGAGGTGGGTTTTGTCACAGAAGCTTCACATGCCCCTCATTCTCTGTTAAGAGCCTACAGCCATTTATACCACTGCAAAAGACATGTCCTTGCCCATTCCTTGCACGGATCATGGTTTTCCAAGTGGTTTCTAAAACTACCTTGTCTCTAGTTCTGTGTCTGCTGCTGCTTATGAATCACTCTTCTCCGCCATCATTCCCATCTCTCTATCACACATTCAGTTATTAAAGTGGTGTGCAAACATGCTTTATTTGCATGTAAAGCTGTTTGGGTTTTACATGCAAATATTTATTACAGTGAGTCATATATCTGGTTGGAGCTCCATAAGTACTGGGACTATTCTGAGACTCGTCTCAGACGTCTTATTGTCATCCTACTGTTGGCCAGCCTCTGGGGTCAGGATCTGCCTGATCCCCAGGCTGCTGCACACCCTCCTGGCCCCGCCCCTTCCTTTCTTTTTCACTTTCACATATGAATATATGGGTCTAGCCAGTTATGTGTGTGCACCCACACATTTACATAACTGTCCTTGTTTCTCTTAAGTGGTAAACACTGACATTAGTTTCATTCATTGACATTTCCAAAAATTCTCATTGATACAGATCAGTTCCTATGACTTATGTTAAGAGGTAAAAATTAAAATTTTCTCCATAACATTTTTTTTTTTGGTGTTCTTGGTCAAGTTTTATTTCCACCTAAATAAGTTCATAAAATTTTGGTGTATTTACAAGATCTACACAAATTCAAATCAAAATCCTAGTACTGGGAAAGGAAGTAGGCACAAAGTCCCAACCCTAACCAAGAATCTATCTGCAACTGATGCCTGCTGGGAGAGGGGAAATCCGTTTTCACTAATGTAGTGTTAACTGGGTATTATCAGCCATTCTCTAGAGTAGGCATCCATGACCAGGCCAATATAAAACACACCCATTTGTGTGGTTTTTGGTTTGTTTGTGAGAGAATATGAACAAGATCGGGTGGGCAAGCAGGTAGAGGAAAGGGGAAAGAATATAATCTGAATATATGAAAAAATTTAAAAGCCAATAAATATAAAATAAATTGGTACATGTAAAAAGATACACTCAATATATGGTTATTTATTATGTAGAAAAATGCTATTGATTTCTCTAAGTTAATTTTGTTTCTGACAACTATTGATTATCTGCAAGTATAGCTCCTTTATCTTTTTTTTTTTCTTGTAGAACTGTTCTCAAGTTAAGTAGCTTTAGATAACAGAAGTGATGAGATGGAGAATCCACGTCTTTTCCTGATGTTAAAGGGTTAAAGTCCATTTAGGCTCAATGTAAGACACACGCACGCATGCACGCACACACTCACACACTCAGGCAGAGAGAGAGAGAGAGAGAGAGAGAGAGAGAGAGAGAGAGAGAGAGAGATGCATTCATACATTTACACACATTCATACATTCATATATACACATACATATACATCTGCTATGTCCCATGCTAATTTGCTTGGTATTTTTGCACTGTAGTTGTTTATGAAGTTGGCACTTGTTCTTTTTTTTTTTTTAATTTCCCCCTTAATTATTGTTGGAATCATAATCTTATTATCCTCCTAAAATAGCTTTCTATGGCTTCTGGGACACCTTGCATAAGAATTGAGTTCATTATTTCTTGAAAAATTGGTAGAATTCACCTAAAAATAGAGACCTTGGATTTTTCTGAGAGTGCAGAGAAATTTTATTGAATTTCTCTAAGCCTTCTAGGTATCCATTTATGCATTTTGTTATCTTGCTTGCTATCCAAATCCATTTTCTCTCAGCTCTAAACCTTATTATTATTAGTTTATATTTTTCATAATAATATTTAATTAAACTCAAAATCTTTGTGTTATCTATTGTTATTTGGTCCCATCTAGTTTACACAGAGGAGAGGCAGCATAGTGAATCGGGTGACAGTGGCAGTTAACTATTCTGGATAGCTTTGCTTTTCGTTCATAAAATTAAAATTAAATGAGGTAGGAATGAAGAGAACAAAACCCTATTATAATTTACCTTGCTTATCATTATGCAAGAGGAAAAAAACCCAAGTTCAGAACACTTCAAAGTCAAATGTGTATGTAGGAACTGAGTATTAGCTGTAACCTCACCCAGAGCAGAGCAGAGGTACTCACTGCAGGGCTGCTCACTGCACAAATGCTATTTACCCTGCTACTGAACACACAGCTATGCTTATTTGGTTTTCTCAGAGCTGTGTTTGCATGCACAGACCCACTCTGCACTTTGAAATAAGATCTTAGTATGGTGCTTACACTGGAAAATATGAAAAAATACTCGATTACTAAGCTATTAGTGTTATAATGGCCCTAATAGCTCCTTGAACATCTCCTTCACATCTCCAGGCAAAGGCAATCGCTTTAAGCCTAGATAACCCAATTTCCCATCCATAACTCTACCCCGGGGATGTGGGGATGTGGGGATGTGGGAGGGAGGAAGTGGAGAGAGGTATGAAGTGGAATGGCATCTTTCAGATGGACTGCGCCCACCTACACCTCATCCCCATCTCTGCCCATGGGGATTAGATGGCAGAGAATTCTCTCACTGATGCACTTGGGAGAAAGCCTCTCTAAAATTCATGAGAAAGAACAAAGGAAACTGAAATGAGCTGCAAGAATCCTTTTATATACGGGAACGCAATTTCTATCTCTTCTATACTAAATAAAAATACTTCCATCTTTCTTTGCTATCAATGATCTCCTTTCAGTAATAAAATTCTCTCTGAATAGTGATGTGTGTATTCAAGCAGATAATTGGAAAAACATTCAAGTTTTTGTAAATGTCTAGGCTAGCTCTTCACTCCCATGACTGCATTAAAATTTTAGTCATTGAAACTTTATTTACTCAATTATTGTTTTAAATAAACATAATTATATGTGGCCATACTATGTGGCTCAGGATAGCTTTGAACTTGCCATGTGTCCCAGTCTGGACTTGAACTCACAGTGACTTGAGTACTGGGATTATATACCCACCTCAATAAAGCTGTTTTAAGTGACTGTGGTGGGGGATGTGTGTTAAATTATCCTGTTACTTGATTGATGGCTAGATGAACACGACCCAAGATGATATCCTAGGTCTCACTGCTCTTCAAATGGCCCACTACAATTCATTTGGCCTCTTTTGCTAACCATTGCATGGTAGCCTGTTATAGAGCAGAAGCCCTGTGCCTTCTCTTACAATCGTCACCATTAGGCTCCTCCCTGCATAACTTAGCCAGCACAACCCTGCATATAACAGGCTTTCAAAACTTTATCCCATCTCTGGCTCTGGAGGTTTTCATGGTTTTCAGCTATAGATCAAGGTTCTTGGAAATAAAGCTTGGCTTGGGTGTGGCCTCACCTCCATGTATAACTGTGCCTTTCTCACCGGCCTGAGAGCACTTTATCTTGTGTGTTTCTGAGTTGAACCCAGCCCAGCTGAACTGACCTTTTCTTATTGAGAAAAGCAGTGTGCATGCTCTCCATACATGCCCTCTTCTCACCAAGCAGTAGCCGCAGCATACACAGTTACTTGTGAAATCAATTTACATTCAAATTGGAAAGTGCAATTCAAAATTACCAGCTAGCTTCATGGCTTCAAAAGTATAGTGCCTATTCTCAGTTAGAGACTAGGAGACAGACAGTGTTCTAGACTCTACGAACAGGGCGACACAAAAGACAAAAACCTGATTTCACGAGCAAAAGAACAAGGTGAGAACAGTCTGATTTCTCTCTGGTTCTAAATGACTGCCCACCTACATGCCAAACACTATCCTAGGAGGATTCATGGATAAGAGGCTTTCTATGTTCTGAAGAGATCCGAGCCTACTGGGGTAAGCAGGTTGATTTCAGCCTGTCCTGCAGCTTAGAATCCCTGCCCCCATGCCATGGTAATAACAAGCACTAACCCCCACCCCCTTTAGTCAAACACACTGAAATATTGTAAGTCTCTGATGTGTGTAAGCAGCGGCTCTGCAGCTTAGTCTGCCCTTAACCTGCTTCTGCACAATGAAGAAACAGAGGGAAAATGCCACTAATGGGAGTCACGGAGGTCACTGTAGTGTGTAGCATTAGATCTCAGAAGACAGATAAACAACTTCTCAGTCCCTTCACTCTCCCTTCCATGTTCCCAGCACCTCTAGAAGTGCTTCCTGATGGATTTCCAGTTCTACTCTGCTAGCCCCAGCTCCCTCAGTGCAGCCATTGGACACTGTTTAGAATGGAAGGCCATGCCACCCTTTGCTCAGTCTACTGGTCAGTGCTGATGGAGCCCACAGGCCCAGTGTGCTGAGTCCTTTTGCTGGCCAGTTCTCCTTTGCTATGCACCACACTGCTCACTGTCCCACCTCTGCCCGCCGGCCTCCAGGTCAAGCATGCCTAGTACTGGGCTTTGTCCAGATGTTCCTCTGCCTGCAGAAGTCTTTCTCTTTGTCCAGATGTTCCTCTGCCTGCAGAGGTCTTTCTCTTTGTCCAGATGTTCCTCTGCCTGCAGAGGTCTTTCTCTAGAGAGCCTAATGGCTTACTTATTCACCCCAGCCCCTCGGCTCGCTTGTGAATGGAGACACCAACCTCTTCCCTGAGTCATCTCCTCTCCTACTTCTCTTTAACTTAGAACTGGCCATCTCACACATCAAGCTACTCCCCTCCCTCTCTCCCTCCCTCCATAAGGAAGTTTGTTGGTCTTAATTGAAAAGAGGCTAAGTAAGGGCAGATAGTCTTGCCTAGTGAGCAATGTCTGGAGTACTCACTAGCTACTTGTCAGGTGAGGTGGACACCACCAATGTTCTTGCATAAACACAGTATTGCTTTACATATTGGTAAAATATTTCAAATTCAAGCTACTACCTACTATAAGAGAGACATTTTCTTCAAAATATGAAAAATTTGCAAAGGACATGAAACAATATGGAAAAAGCACAGGGCCTCAGTGCCCTGCCTGGCTCGGTCGCGTGGCCTATGATCGGCATTTGGCCAACAGCACTAGGACTCAGTGCCCTGCCTGGCTCGGTCGCGTGGCCTATGATCAGCATTTGGCCGACAGCACTAGGACTCAGCAGGGCTGAGTGTTGGGCGAGATCATCACTTGCCACCCATGAAAGGCCTTTTTGAAAAATAAACAATAAATGGGTAGATTATGATTGATGAAGCCAGCATTAGGGTAATACTATCAGAAAGACTTTCTATTTCTGTCCTTTGTCAAGAGGTCAGATGTTAACCAAGTTAGAACCAAACACAAAGCTTCATCAATGCTTCATGAGGAAGCTGGTTATGATTATCCTACGCTGTGTGTAGATAAATTAAGCCAGTGCTTGCTCACTGTGCAAACAAAGTGTTTAGAATATACTGAGATGTCTACAAAAAGTGATGATATTATATTCCAGGTTTTTTTCTTTTCTTTTCTTTTCTTTTTTGGTTTTTCGAGACAGGGTTTTCTTTGTGTAGCCCTGGCTGTCCTGGAACTCACTCTGTAGACCAGGCTGGCCTCAAACTCAGAAATCTGCTTGCCTCTGCCTCCCAAGTGCTGAGATTAAAGGCGTGCGCCGCCACCACCGCCCGGCTCCAGGTTTTTTTCTAATGAGACCAAATTTCAAATTCTACAACTCATCAGTAAGAGAATTTTTGTCACTGTGTTTGCATCTTGATCACTGTGTCACAGCATATAAGCAGCTGTACGCATCAATGCCCATAACACCAGCCACAGCACCAAGTGCAGGCAGTAGATTAAGAGAGCATCAGAACAGGCCAAAGCACCGGGGAAGGGGTGGCCATGACCAAAGAGCAGAATGTCAGGTACGGACTATATGTGCAATCTCCACAGACAAATGATAACATATCAGTGTTCAAAGTTAGAACACGATCTGTGGACAATTGCGTCAGACACCTGTTTAGCTCCCCATGCTGTGGTGAAGCCCACATTTAAAAACCAGTGATGCCTTCCTTTCATGTAATTATTTTTCTCTTCATTACTTTGAATTTTAAAATGACAGCTTGAAAGGAAAAGGAGGGGGGAGTGTTCACGGATATAGAATACTAATCCGGAGAGAGAGGAAGGACTTTTGCCACAGTGAATGCTATTTCTCTGGGATATATGCCATTCTCATTTTCTCATTTTGTACATGAGGCTTATTAAAAAGAACTCATGTGAATAACTGGAGATAACCCTGGTGTGCTTTACAAATAGAGCAGAAAGCTCCTGTACACAGACACACAGACAATGATAAACCTTCTTCAGAGGAACCAAAGCCTACAGAAACTACCCAATAAGAACACAGAAAATCTAACGAAACACTGAATGAATGGTAGTTGTCATCACAGAATGTAGAGAAGATGTAAATCCTTCCACTTCTCACTGTATGCGCTCTTTAAACTATAGAAATACATACCAAATAAATGTACCTTTGGGAAAACTTAGAAGCTTGCGGCCAGCTGGTGATGTTGAGTGCTAACTCTGTTTGCCAGGTTTCTATAGATCAGCATGATCACCCTGCATCAGCAGGTGGGTAACCCAGTCAGAGCAGAGAATCTGGGCTGTGGAGGCAGGCTTTAAGGATGGAGAG
>JADRCC010569534.1:0-11387 GCA_019843855.1 Hylomyscus alleni | reverse complement strand
TTTTTTTTTTTTTTTTTTTTTTTTTGAGACAGAGTTTCTCTGTGTAGCCCTGGCTGTCCTGGAGCTCACCCTGTAGACCAGGCTGGCTTCAAACTCAGAAATCTGCCTGCCTCTGCCTCCCAAGTGCTGGGATTGAAGGCGTATGCCACAACTGTGTAGCTCAACTGACTTTTAAGATCTATTCTTATTATTTTTAATTATATGTAGGTGTATATATATGCATGTGGATATGTACACATATGAGTGCAAGTCCCTGTGGAGGCATCTGGTCTCCTGGAGATGGAGTTACACAGAGTTTTGAGTCACCTGACATGGGTACTGGAAACCAAGCTTGAGTCTACCCACAGACAGTATGCCACAAAGCCAGATTGGCACCGAAAATGTATTAATTCAGAGCAGAATTTTCTTTTAGATATCCCTGGTAAGTCCTTAACTTTGTGTGTGTGTGTGTGTGTGTGTGTGTGTGTGTGTGTGTGTGTGTGTAATTATGCCTATCTTTACTTTAATTTATTATTAAATATTTAATATTTAATATTTATCATATTTAATTTTATTCTTCTGTATGAGAGAGAGGGAGAGGGAGAAGGAAGGGAAGAGAAAGAGAAAGAATCACAAACTGAAATGACTACCTTACTTCACATACATGCTTTGAGATCCTACGAAGATGGCAACCTGCATCTGCAATATCAATGGAGGTTAGTATGAGTACCACATCTCTTATTCTTGAAACTGGGTGCCCAGTCTCTCACCAGGAAATCAGGTCCCTGGTCTCTTGCCAAGAACATAAACTACTTGATGTAGGGCTATCAGTAGATTTACCTGGCGGGATAATTAATAAGCTACAGAAACATAAAACCTGAGTTGTTAAAGTTTACAGTCGCCTCCCTCGCAGCCTCGCCTCGGCCACTGTCCTTGCCTCGGCACGCAGTCAATCATCTCCCTAAATGTATTTGCACCCAATCATTTTTTAAAGTCACAATCTTTGTAGTGTCAACTTGTCAAGGGTCAAAGGGAAGAACCGGCGAGATTCCCAAATCAATCTGCTTGTAGAAACTGTCTCGTTTCATTTCAAATTACCTGCTGTGGTGGACGCCGGGTATGGACAAACTGCCTTCCTCCATAAACCATGACAGCATGGGTCGAACTTATGTGATCACTCAGAAGGGCCGAGTCACGTCGCTTCTGTCATTAACTACTTTTAAACGGCTCTGCAGGGTAAGTGATCTTGCAGGGCAGCCAGGGATATAAATACTGTTTGGACAGTTTAATGTCAAGAGACAACTCCTCTGGGATTAAAACTGTGTAACCCAATAAGACGACTGCCCACACAAGGACTAAGGTGCTTTGGTATTGTTACTGGAAGTCATATCTTTACATATGTTTTGTGCAAGTGAGCCCATGGCAAGCCGAACACCGTTCATCTATGTTATGTAATGACACGGTATCCTGAAATATTAAAAAAATAACACTCAGAGCCTCGGCCTTTCCAGAAAGTGTTCTTCCACAGTTTACACATTGTCCTGGTGAGGCTGGCCAGAAAATGAGAGCACAAGATGGTGTGATCCTTGGGCTTGTGGAACTCAATGGACTATTAAAGACCTAAAGCTGTCCATGAAACAGAGAAGTGGGCTACCATAGCTTGTGCACAAAGAGCCAGGAGAGAAGAAATAGTACTGAAATAGTATTCCGTCACCATCTTGGCTTACCCATGCTGGTAAACACAGCAATACCTAAATTAACAGCTGATATTTATTTAACATTTGGTATATGCTTTGTACTGTGTGGAGGGCTTTCTACGCACGACCTTGCTGAGACTCACATCCTAATGAGGAATCTGTTTTAATATCAGCTTAAAGGTGCTAAGGCTGCATCGGAGCTGTGCACAATGATTTGCCTCAACGGGAACAAATTTTGTGGGCAAATGGAGAAGTCAACTATGGTGCTATGCCAACTCCATCACATCCACCCCACACACACACACCGGAAGGAATTTTTTTCTTGCTTGACATATGAAGTATTGCATGGTATAAATACAGTGGCTCTGCTTTCTTTAACATGCATGCTATGTGCAAAATCCTTCCGAATCACTAAAGGAAAGTGTTGCTTAGTAACAGGAAGGCGCATTGAGTCTAATCAAGTGGATGGAAGAATCCCGGTATGGGAACATGAAGACTTTCCAGAGGGTGCGTGGGCACAGAACTTTTAAGGAAATCAATTTCAAAATACTGTGTCCATATGTTTTCTTTCCTAAAATTAATCATCTTGAGAACATACACTAATCCACTCTCCACCCCAAATCACAACAGATGTTCCCCAACCTACTTCAAAAGAAGCACCCACACACACCCCAACTCTTACCCCACCCAGAGGCTGAGAGCCTCTACCTCCTTACCAGTCCATCCCCAGAAGAGATGTGTCAATCAAAGGTCCTTTGTGCTTACAACTCACCTACCAAATGTGATGGATCTGTGAGGTTCTCAGCAGCGTCTGATGCCACCTGGATGTGGAAGGTAGCGGCTGACCTTCAGAGCCTCCCTTCAGGATGCTCACAGCTGCATGGTAGAGAATGAATAAGGACCACCAGCATAGGACAAGTGGTCTTTTTGTTTGTTTGTTTGGTTTTGGTTTTTTTGTTGTTGTTTGTTTTTTCGAGACAGGGTTTCTCTGTATAGTCCTGGCTGTCCTGGAACTCACTCTGTAGACCAGGCTGACCTCGAACTCAGAAATCCGCCTGTCTCTGCCTCTGCCTCCCAAGTGCTGGGATTAAAGGCGTGCACCACCACTGCCCGGCAGGACAAGTGGTCTTAGGATAAGCATCTACATGGGGTCGGGGGAGGGGCAGATGGAAAGGCAGTTTTAGCATCTTTAAATGGATGCTGGCTGTGAAACTCACATTCCGCTGCATACAACCCAACCAGTCTCTCATCTGGAGCACTATGAACACTCAAGGCTGTGCTCTGCTGACTAAACATAGGATGCCAGCAGCACCCTTGGTCTCTGCACATACGCAAACACATATACTCACACACGTATGCATGTACATAGTGTGACCTCTAAAAAAGTCTCAATACACAGCCCAGGGTGAGGCGAGAAGAGTGCACTTAAAGAAGAAATGTAATGGATTTACTATGTTTTCAAATTTTAGCTGGGTGGAGGTGGTGCACGCCTTTAATCCCAGCACTTGGAAGGCAGAGGCAGGCGGATTTCTGAGTTTGAGGCCAGCCTGGTCTACAGAGTGAGTTCCAGGACAGTCAGGGCTACACAGAGAAACCCTGTCTTGAAAAACAAACAAACAAACAAACAAACAAAAACAACAACAAAGAAATAATTAAATACAAACTGGAAAGATGAACTGGCTGCTATCCCAGAAGACCCAAGGTTGGTTCCCAGCACTGAAGTAGCAGCTCACAAACAGGGGGATTCAATGCCCTCTTCTGGCCTCTCTGAGTACTGCATGTACTAGTAAACATATATATATAAAATATGCATGCAAAACTCACATAAAAATTTTCATATACATACATTTTAACTAATAAAACATTTAAAAATATACTCAGTCTCTAGATTCAACTCCAATTCTCCAATTTTTTTCACCAATATATATTTACAGTAATATACAATACTGATACCTTTCTTTTTTTTTTTTTTTTGGGGGGGTTTTCGAGACAGGGTTTCTCTGTGTAGCCCTGGCTGTCCTGGAACTCACTCTGTACACCAGTCTAGCCTCGAACTCAGAAATCTGCCTGCCTCTGCCTCCCAAGTGCTGGGATTAAAGGCGTGCGCCACCACCACCCGGCTGATACCTTTCAAATATGATATCTTATCTGACCTCACCAAGTTTTGGGTCTGCGTGTCCATCCAGCTTTAAATGTGAAGCCATGGGTCCTGGAAGCCGCATGACTGAAGCTCTAAGTTCAGTGTTCTTCCAGGGACCACACAGCTTCTGAAACAAAGGCAGTCAACAGTCTGCAGGGTGTGGCAATGACTGCCTTTGGACACACAACCCTGGGTGTGCGAAGACAGTGGTGTGTGTGCATCTGACCCGATTTAGGAAGGATGGGCTTGCCAAGTTCACACTTGGTATCGAAATCTTTAAAAGAAAGTCAAGATTCCTTAGCCTCGGAGACTAGAAACAATCGACCTTCCTAGTTTAATTTGTGCCATGAGTGAACTCAAGATGAAGCTGGCCAAAACTGTGTTGGCCAGGGACTGGCAACACACAAAGCCTTCAGACAGGAGGCAGCATAGTAATGCGTGCAGTGCAGTACCCTGGGAGCCGAATCCTCAAATGGCCAACAGACCGCACAAAAGAACGGCCATGGCAGAGACGGGAGGCGTCCCTGCCACCAGCCCGTGTGTATTCAGTGGGTCTCTCAGTAGTTATGACTTGGGCTCTGGGGACCTAGCATCAGGGCAGCAGAATAGAGTGGAGAAGCATGTGAGGCTGGAGATGCCCACCACCACTGCAAGCAGATACCACCTCCAAGCCACACTTTCCAAGCACAAATCAGGGGGATCTTTTAGTGAAATAGAACAATATATTCACAGCACATGAAACATTAATAAGGTCTATGGGGACTGTTTCATAAAAACTGATCCTGTCTGCCATTTTTCTGTGGCACAAGGTCTGGGCCAGTCACCTCCATGTCCCATGGGACTCTCATGGTCCACAGCCTTGCTAGCTCTGTATGCAAGATGAATGTAACATAGTCAGTCACACAAGTGTGAAGGGACAGAGTCCACATTCAAATCCGCCTGGCTTGGGTCCACAGCTCATGTCACTGTTGGGTGACCTACACCGCCTTTCTCTTCTTCCCCACATCTTCAATGTCACCTCAGCTTCCTGCCATGCGTTTTTGCTGAAAGCAGTTTTCAGCCTAGGTTGTACAGTGGTGTTCTCAACCTGTGGGTCAAGACCCCATTGAAGGTTGACTGACCCTTTCACAGGGGTCATCTAAGACCATCTGAAAACACAGATATTTACATTATAATTCACAGCAGTAGCAAAATTACAGTCATGAAGTAGCAATGAAATAATTTTATGGTTGGGGGCCACAACAACATGATTCTAGAAGTGCATCTAAAGTAGCATTAGGAAGGTTGAGAGCCACTGTCATAGAGGAAGAGAGAGAGAACCTCTGCATCTCTCCCCTGTTGGTTACTGCCTTCCTGTCTGCTGCTCCTAGCAGAGTCCCTAATTCTACTTGGCTAGGTTGTTTGTGTGTGTTTGTTTGAGACAGGGTTTCACTAAGTAGCCCCGGGCAGGCCCGGAACTCACAGAGATCCATCTGCCTTTGCCAGTGGAGAACTGGGATTAAAGGCATGTGCCACCACACCAGCTTAAATTTTTGTTTTGTGTACATGTTTATATTTAATTATTTTACTTTGTGTTTGTAGATGTGTTGCCTGCATGTATGTGTGTGCACCGTGTGCATGCCGGTCAGATCCTTGGAACTGAAGCTATGGATGGTTATAAGACACCATTTGGCCGGGCAGTGGTGGCGCATGCCTTTAATCCCAGCACTTGGGAGGCAGAGGCAGGCGGATTTCTGAGTTCGAGGCCAGCCTGGTCTACAGAGTGAGTTCCAGGACAGCCAGGACTACACAGAGAAACTCTGTCTCAAAAAACCAAAAAAAAAAAAAAAAAAAAAAGACACCATTTGGGTGCTAGGGAGCAAATCAGGGCCCTCTGAAAGAATAAGAAGTGCTCTTAATTGCTGAGCCATTTTTCCAGCCCTTGGACTCAAATTCTTTTTATTCATCTATTTGGTTTTTATCTTTGAGACAGAGTTTCTCCGCATAATAGCCCTGGCTGACTTGGAACTTGCTTTGTAGACCAGGCTGGACTCAAACTCCAGAGATCCATCTGCCTCTGAGTCTCAAGTGCTGGGATTAAAGGCCTGCAGCACCACACCCAGCTTGGACTAGAATTATTGGTTCTCTCGGTGCTGATTTTATCGCTGTGTGTGCTGCAATGCCCAGCTTCACAATTAGCTCTTAACTTGCTAGCTCTTTGTGAAGCCGAGAGCGCCAGCCGCCGACTCAGCAAGCTCACTGGTGCTCCTGCTGCAGCCCTGGAGTGCGCATAGGGCACATAGTAGGAATAGCTCAGTGGCACATTAGTGCCTACAAGTTTTGGTTATAAATCTGGGCACATACTTACTCCACATTCCTGTGTGTTCTGTCCATGGTCTTTCCCCGGCTGTGGTACCGAGGATTGTATCGGGGCCCACATCTATCAGCAAGTTCCTACCACTGAGCGGGATTCTCCACAGCTTTGTGGTTTGCATTTAGAGATAAGGCTCATTAGGCTGCCTCGGCTGGCCTAGAACTCACTCTGTAGCCCAGGCAGGCCTTGAATTGAGGATCCTTCTGCCTCAGGTTCCCTAGTAGCTTGATGACAGGCCTTTTGCCACAAGAGCTAGCAAACAGATAGATCCACGGTGTACATTTTTTCCAGGGCAGTGGCCACAAAGGCTTTAACATTGAGCTTCAATTACAGAGGAAGACAGTTGACTCCAGTGGTGGACCTCCCTAAGGCTTTCCATGTTAAAACAAAACAAACAACCCCAACAAAACAGCCCACCTTAAACTTTGACTGACTATATAATTTGCTGTCCACTTTGGATCAGTGGTTCTCAGCCTTCCTAATGTGGCTACCCTTTAATACACTTCATATTGTGGTGACCACCAACCATAAAATTATTTTTGTTGCTACTTTATGGCTGTAATTTTGCTGCTGTTATGAATCATAATGTAAATAAATATCTGATCTGCAAGATATCTGATATACGACCACAGGTTAGGGACCGCGTCTGTAGACAGTGAAAGGGGAAGATGGGCCAGCTGTAATCCTAGCGATGCCAGTCAGGGGGATCAGGAGCAGGCGAGGCTGCACAGGGGGACCGGCTCCAGAGAGGGCGGTGAAAGGGGGCGCCAATAGCACCCACTCCTTCTTGACACCTGACTTCTTTTCAATTCATGAAGAGTGTGCAAATGTGTGTCATGGCACACGGGTAGAGGTCAGATGATTCTTCCTTCCACTTTTATATGAGATCCAGGGCTTGAACTCAGCTTGTCAGCCCTGCATGGCAAGGGCTTTTACCTGCTAAATCATCTTGAAAACTCTACTGGGGGAGATATGCTTAGAGGTTATCTGAGAGGAAGAAATAAATCAAAGTGCTTTCTCTACTTAGCAATCATCACAGAAAACATTTGTGAACATGTGTGCAGGTGTGTGTGTGGTGTGTGTGTGGGGGGGGGGGGTCTATACAACCATCCATGAGTAGGCCCTGAATTGGACACCAGCTCAGTTCTGTAATTCACTTTGGATCTGGTACCATTCAACCGGTCACTGTGTCAGATCTCACAGGTTGAGGACTTCAGGCTCCCCACATCCAATGCCAGTCATTATGGATCGTTTTTTATTTGTGCTCCTTTCCCCCCTCTCCCTTGGTTTTTCGAGACAGGGTTTCTCTGTGTAGCCCTGGCTGTCCTGGAACTCACTCTGTAAACCAGGCTGGCCTCAAACTCAGAAATCTGCCTGTCTCTGCCTCCCAAGTGCTGGGATTAAAGACGTGTGCCACCACAGCCCGGCACCACAGCAACTCTTATAAATAAAAGAAAACGTTTTGTTGAAGCTGACTTACGATTCAGAGGTCCATTATCATCATGGTTGGAAGTACAGCTGCATACAGGTAGACGTGGTGAAGGAGTACGTAGCTGAGAGTTCTACAACCAGACTGGCAGGCAGCAGGAAGAGAGAGACACACTGGGCTTGTCTTGAGCTTCTGAAACTCAAAGCTCCTCCCCCTACCCACAGTGACATACTTCCTCAGAAAGGCCGCACCTACTCCAACAAGGCCACACCTCCTAATAAGGCCGCCCCTTGTGAGCCTATAGAGGTTATTTGATTTCAAGCCACCACGCCAACTGTGCCTCCCTCCTTGTGTTTGGCTAATCTGCTGGTATTGCAAGTAAGGAAACAGGTTTGCTGGGTTACTGTAAAGCTAGGTAACAGATGAAGGGGAGCACAGGGCTCAGGGCAGAGTCAAGACAGGTTTGAGGGAGAGCCAGCCTCCAGGTGCTTGGAACACACAGCCATCTCATGACTCTCTGAACCCAGGTCTTATGCGGAATGTTCACTACATAGGCTTGACTGAGTTAACCTCTGGTAACAAATTTGCAGCCTCTCTCCCTTCCCCCGCACTTTTCAGGTGCCAGCCCCCATCCTAAACCCAGTAATTAGCTCATTAGTATGAGGGAGAGCATTTGTATGAGGTGCTGGGTACCATCCCAAGCATTGCTTAGACAAAAGTCTAGTCAGGATAGCACATGTATTCGATCCGCTGCGGTGATTTTCTTTTCTTTTCTTTTCTTTTCTTTTCTTTTCTTTTCTTTTCTTTTTTTTGGTTTTTTGACACAGGGTTTCTCTGTGTAGCCTTGACTGTCCTGGAACTCACTCTGTAGACCAGGCTGGCCTCAAACTCAGAAATCCACCTGCCTCTGCCTCCCAAGTGCTGGGATTAAAGGCATGCGCCACCACTGCGTGGCAGCTGCGGTGATTTTCAACGTGGAGCAGAGCCTACAAGTGGACTTGACCCAACATTACCCTCTGGCAGGAAAACCACTACTATTTTGTTACCCCAAGCACTGCGTGACTGTGTTTCTGATCTTTGAGAATGGGGTGTTTGGGGCCAGAAGGGCTTCCGGAAGGTATATAAGCAGACATTGTTTGCTCCTAAGATGGCCACCAGAGCAACAGCCAGACAACTTTTAACTACAACTAATCTATCTGCCAGCACCATGCTTGTTGACAATTGCCATGGCAACTGTGGCAGGGAACTATAAAAGGAACAAAAAAGAGGCTGCCTTAAAGTTCCCAGAAAAGAGATGGATAAATATCTCCACTCCCCATCACCCTTATCAACCGTCTTTCACCTCATTTTTTAAAATCTTTTTTTTTAATTTACCTTTATTTTATGTGCACTGGTCATATGTCTGTGTGAGAGTGCCCAATCTTAGAGTTTCAGACAGTTGTGAGCTGCCTTGTGGGTACTGGGATTTGAACCTGTGTCCTCTGGAAGAATAGCCAGTGCCCTCAACTGCTGAGCCATCTCTCCAGCACTCTCTTCCCCTCATTTTTGATACCTCCCAAGCCCAAAAGTTAAAGGTGGGTTTACAAATATATCCCCATTTCTCCTGGTCTTGTCGAATAGGAAGACGTCTGTTTACCATTTAATCGATTCTCAGTCTCTCGCTTTCACAACTCAGAAAGGGAAAAGGGGCCAGTCTAGAGACAAAAATCGGTAACAAATCAGGCTGAAGGAATTCAAGGCCAGCCTGGGCTATATAGAGACGTACAGGTGAAGGCCAGTCTAGAGACAAAGACTGTCTAAAACCAACCAACCAACCAACCAACCAACTAATCAACCATCCGATAGCAACTAGAAATCTCTAACCATGTTAGGAGAAACAAAGCAGGCTCAGGGCTGGGTGTGCTGGCCTGTTCTTGGAATACCATCAACCCTTAGGAAGTAGAGTTAGGGAAGGATCAGGCCTGTTCTTGGAATACCATCAGCCCTTAGGAAGTGGAGTTAGGGAAGGATCAGGAGTCAGCTTCTCATAGCAGTAGACTTAGAACCAATCTAGGCTCTAATTTAGGACCAATCTGGGACTCTGTCTCAGAAAATAAGAACAATGGGAGAAACTGCTCACTGGGAGAATGCTTACCTAGTACTATATATAAAGTAGTGAGTTCAATCCCCAACTCACAAATGGGGTGTAGTGGCCCAAGTCTGTAATCCAGGAATGGGAGAGCAGACCCAGGAGGATTCAAGGTCGGGCTGGAGAGGTGGCTCAGCAGGTAAGAGCACTGACTGCTCTTCTGAAGGTCCTGAGTTCAAATCCCAGCAACCACATGGTGGCTCACAACCACCCATAATGAGATCTGATGCCCTCTTCTGGTGTGTCTGAAGTCAGCTACAGTGTACTTATGTATAATAATAAATAAATCTTTAAAAAAAAAAAAAAGAAGTTCAAGGTCATGGTGACTTACAGGATAGCCTGAAAGACATGAAAAATTACATATGTATATTATATATGTATATATGCATATATATATATATATTGTGTATGTTTCTCTTCTTTGTGAAATCCATAAAACAAAAAAGAATAGGGGACTATGGAAAAATAAATATGATCAAAGGACATTGTTTGTATATATAAAAGCATGTTAATAAAACCTGGTATACCATAATGACCTATGCCTATAGTCTCAGTCCTCAGAAGACTGATGGTAAGTTTGAGGCCAACCTGAGTTATGACAGAGAGACCTGTCAATAATAAAGAAGAATATAAAATACTATAAATAAAAATATAAAATACTATATTGAGAGGCATTCTTATAAACAATGAATACTTTTATGATTTCTTTTGTTGCTTTTGTTTTTTGTTTATGTGGTCCAGCCTGGCCTATACCCTTTGAACTTCCCTTTCTGTCTCCATGAGTGCAGAATTACAGTGTTTCTCACAATGGGCTCTATCCCAACCTTTGCAGATTGGCTTCCTGTCCTAGGACTCTCCTCCCTGCCCTATGTAAAAACTCCGTCTGCTCACCCAACACTTAAGTCACTTGGACTTTATATCACCTGTAGCCAACTTCTGTGGACGGGAAAGAGTGTGTGGTTACTGGCTTGCCTCAGGCCACAGTGGTCTGCTTCCCTTGAACAGATCGGCAGGTAGGCAGGCCAGCTGCCACAACTGTGCCTCTAAGCATTTGCATCCTTGCCTTGAGAAGGTACACATCCAGTGGCTAGCTCCTCACCAGTAAATAAAGTGGCCAGGTTCTCAGTTACATGTCACAAGGCTTGAGAGTCCGCTTGCTAATGGTATCCTGTTCTTACTAGTTTGACAAAATAGGGAGCCATGTTATGGTGAGGAATTGATTGGCCTCCAGGAAGTGTGGCTGGCCACCAGATCACAGCCAAGAGGAGGCAACTTGAGAAGAACTGAGTTCTGCCAATAACCCTATTAGTTTGGAGGCAAGCCTCGGATCTAGGCAACAAGCCACAGCAAACTGCGCCTGCCCAAGCTCTTGCCCTCAGAAACCGAGAGGTGTTAACATCAGTGACACCACTAATGCTCAAGAGTCTACTGTACCCAGAGGCCAGTAACTAATGGACCAGCCAAGGCAAGGGCAGGTCGCTAATGTCACAGAATGGAGAATCCAAGTTGGAAGGCAAAAGCCAGTGCCATCACTGCTTGGGGACTAGATGTCTCACACTTATATCCTGAGACTTCTTTGAATGGCATAGAGAGCAAATTGTATGCATATAGATTCTGGGAAAATAAGTTCCCTTAAACACACACACACACACACACACACA